>JAXQKE010000289.1:0-26605 GCA_037042355.1 Candida sp. Y128-05E | reverse complement strand
CCAGAAGACCGCATTTATCAAGTGTACTGAGCTTTTAAACGAGAAACCCAAACTAGGGATCAAAGCACTTGCTGATAACGGTTTTATAAAAGATGCTGGAAATGAAGATGAGCTTGCTGAATTTTTCTTTTCCAAATCCGGTAGATTAAACAAACAAGTTTTGGGTGAATTTTTGGCAAAACCGTCAAATACAGAACTTCTCAGAAAGTTTATGGACTTATTTGATTTTGCTGATTTGCGAGTAGACGAAGCACTTAGACTTTTGTTAAAGGCGTTCAGATTACCTGGTGAATCACAACAAATTGAACGAATTGTGGAAATATTCGCTTCCAAATACGTCGTAGATCAATCAGAGCCTACTGGCGATGAGGAGGAGGAGGTTGTTCGTCCAGACAGGGACTCAGTTTTTATTTTGTCATACTCGGTTATTATGTTGAATACTGATTTACATAATCCACGAGTCAAACAGCCTATGCTTTTGACGGACTATAAGAAAAACGTAAGTGGAACTTACAATGGTAAAGATTTCCCGGAATGGTATTTATCTAAGATATATAATTCCATAAAAGATAGGGAAATTATAATGCCCGAAGAACATCACGGAACTGATAAATGGTTTGATGACGCTTGGCACAATTTAGTTTCAACTCAGACTAATGTTGAGGACCACCAGGAATTGACTTTAGTACAATTTTGCCAGTTTGATAAAGCTTTATTTGAGGCAACTGTAACTAGTATGATTGATACCCTAGTAAAAGTATTCAAAGAAGCAACGGATGACCAAATTATCACGAGATTGATGTCCTCCATTGACAAATGTGCAAACATTTGTTTGTATTATAACATGACTGATGCTGTTGATAAATTGATAGGATCTTTAGCTGAGCTAACTGCATTGACCGATAAATCAAATCGAATTGCGAATCTAGATGAAAACCAACGAGAGGAAATTCCTATAACACAAATTAAATTGGAAAACAAGGACTCCCCAATCGCTGTCAGTGAATTAGCTGTGTGGTTTGGTCGCGATTTCAAAGCACAATTATCTACCGTTGTTTTATTCAGACTTTTAAGAAAAACTGATTGTGTGGTTTCTCCATCGTGGGAAAGCGTAATCAAAATCGTTCTTGCTTTATTTGAAAATTGCCTCATCAATCCAAACTTGTTTACAGACTTCCAAAGGAAGATAAAACTAGCAGCTATAGCTGACGTTAAGCCGCGGTACATTATCAATCAAGTAAAGCTGGTCAATAATTCTGGAATATTGTCTACTTTTTCATCATTTTTGAAAGGATATTCTGATGAACCTCCAGAACCAACAGATTCCGAAATTGAATCGACCTTATCAACAATAGATTGTATTCGCTCGGTTAACATTCCTTCGATATTCGAGTTGATTTCGAAAAGTACTCCTGAAAATATGAAAATGTTCATAGAATTGATATTATCGAACTATCCACAGTACACTGACAATAGTAAGAGATATTACGAAACTATGACAATATTTTTGTCTGAAATATTGGTTTGTTTTTCCTTGCTTTTGGATGATGTGTCCATTACAGTTAACATTTATGACAAATTAGCATCGCTTCAAAACATTTCGAAAAGAAACCAATTAAGAATACTTTCGTATAAACTTTTATTAATAAGACGAGGTGATAAACGCATTGATATCAAAAGTCCGATTACGGATCTCTTGAAATTGGAGAAAGATTATCTTGCCAAATACGGGACATGTGTGGTGCAACCACTCGTATCATTGATTGATGACGATTCCTGGTGTTGTAAAGAGTTGTTGCTTGACGAAGAGTATTGGAAAATTTTAAGGGTGTTTGCATCAATTCAAAGTACCTCCGCCGAAATCCTTCAATTCATGGAAGGAATTCTTAAGAACTCGGAAGAGGATATTGTTCCAGAAAATTATATGTTCTTTTTAGGTTTGTTGGATGAGATCTCCTCGTTGGGAGCTCTTGGGTCTCAATATGAACAAGAGGCGAAGTCACAATCAGAATTACTGGACAACCAAACATACTCAAAAATCACTGAACTTTCCAAACAGTCCGTAACTTTGACGGCGGAGTTGTCAGCAATAATCAGAGTGAAGGGGTTTTCTGGGGTAGATTTGTCTTATTCTCTGATCCAAGCATTAGCTCATCAATGTTTCAATCCTTGTAGGGAAGTCAGATCACATGCCATGAAGGTATTGAAATCTACAATATTATCTGCTGAGCTTGGAGATGACTATTCAGCTTATGGTATATTCGAATTTGGTTTGTTTCCATTACTAGCAGAGTTGGCAAAAGCGGATGTTATCGAAACCGATAGTGAAGGATTCACTGCAACTCAATTGGAGGCATTATCATTGACGAGCAAAGTATTCTTACAGCATTTGTCAGATTTTCAAGAGAATGAGCCAGAGCAAGTTTGGTTTGGTATTTTAGACCATTTCATAGTCTTCAAAGGTTCAGCAGAAAATAATAAACAAGGGAACCTTTTCGATGAGTCTATTCCTGAGGTACTTAAGAATATGGTTCTCATTTTGCAGGACAGTAGTGATTTCACTGATGAAGAAAAGGTTTGGTCCAGTACATGGGACAAGGTGGATTCATTATACCCATCATTGAAGGTTGAATTAGTAGGTACATTGAAGAGTAAAGAAGAGTCTGAGTCTACATCTGATCAGCAACAATCAGGAGATCAATTACCAGTTGTAAATGAAGTAGATGTTGCTACTGAGTAGTTGTTACTGAATAAGACTCAAATACCAATTTTAAATCTATATAGAAAAATTAACTAGATCAAAATTTTGCATTGTAGTGCGATGATTTTTCAATACTGAGTGAAATTTATCAAAGTGTAAAGCACTCATTTAAGATGGTCAAAGAACAAACCTACACTGAAAGAGCCAATGCTCATACTTCCCCTGTAGCTCAGCGTTTGTTTAAGCTTATGGATACTAAAAAAACCAATTTATGTGCCTCAGTGGATGTGACAAAAACAGAGGATTTTTTGAATTTGATAGATAAACTAGGCCCTTACATTTGCTTGGTAAAGACTCATATTGATATAATCGATGACTTTTCGTTTGAAGGTACCATTGAACCATTAGTGAAACTTTCGAAAAAACATAATTTCATGATCTTTGAAGATCGTAAGTTTGCTGATATTGGTAATACCGTCAAATCACAATATTCTGGTGGTGTCTATAAAATTGCTCAGTGGTCAGATATAACCAATGCACATGGTATAACTGGAGCTGGTATAGTGAAAGGGTTGAAAGAAGCAGCACAAGAAACTACTACTGAACCAAGAGGATTATTGATGTTAGCAGAATTATCTTCCAAAGGTTCTTTAGCTTATGGTGAATACACTGATAAGACCATTGAGATTGCAAAATCAGACAAAGAATTTGTCATTGGTTTTATTGCACAAAGAGATATGGGTGGAGTAGAAGAAGGATTTGATTGGATTGTTATGACCCCAGGAGTGGGTTTGGATGACAAAGGAGATGCTTTGGGCCAACAATATAGAACTGTGGACGAAGTTGTTTCAACAGGTACTGATATCATCATTGTTGGAAGAGGTTTATTTGGAAAAGGCAGGGATCCAGAAGTCGAAGGGAAAAGATACAGAGATGCAGGTTGGAAAGCTTACACTTCTAGATGTACAAAATGATTTATAAATAAATAGTTTCTATATACAGCTCTATGCTCCTAATATATCATTGTCGTCTAATTCGTCAGCAAGTTTAGTTCTCATTATCTCGAATACAAGAAGACCAATCGAAGTTGCTGGTATTGTTGTAACCGCATTTTTGAAAAACCCTTTATATCCTAGTTGAAACCAAGTTTGCTGAGATTTCAACTTCATCTTCAATATTTGATTATACGTATCAATATAAGAGTTATAATATAATTTCACGAATGGCTTGGCACTATTCTTTGAAGCGCTATAAATATCTAACGCCTCTAATCGAGCAAGGTGGATTTTTTGAACCTTAGCTATCGGATACTGGACAGCTAGTAGTGAGAACGCAGCAGATGCTCCAGCTAACAATACGAATGATGATTTCAAAATACGAGTCAGTCTAGTTTGCTCGAGTCTAATAAGCTCAGGGTCTATTGTAGGCTCTTGCCTATTGGTAAATTTTGAAAGGTTCTTCCGAGTGGATGTTAGGAATTTTCTATAGGTCTCTATCATTTTATAAGCTAAATTATACCCATGAGTTTTGACAGTTTCGAAAGTAGCAAAATAGAATGCGAACCCAAAACTCTCTTTAATTAATGAAACCCCGTATCCCGCAAACACACCGACAAAGCCAATCTCCTTCAATTTCGATAGTCCATATACCCATAAGTTTTGGTGGTTTCCTTCTAGAACCTCTGCTGCTGACAGCCTAGTATATATGGCGTCGATTGGTGCTGCTGCCAATGACTGTACAGCACCGGCTATAAAACCTGCTCTCCATGTATCAATAGGTGAATACACCAGGTTCTTCCTTGAAATAAGTCCAGTGTGGGTTTCATCGAGATAATCCAAGGAATTTAAATATGTCCCATATAGTATTATACCCGTTGCTGAGTTTGCCACCAACGGAGGTAACACACGATCAGGAATGAATTTCCATCCTTCTTTCTTGGTCACATTAATCAACATTCCTAGAGAGGAATGCGTTCGTAGTCGATATGGTTTCGAATCAAGGTTATCATGTTTGTTAGCCAATTCACGAACATAGGCCAAATAATCAAAACGAGAAGGTCGAAATAGCTTTACAGGAGTACGCAAATATAAAGTTTGTAGTTGATATATTAGTGCTCGAATACCTGCTGTGGATAAGGAAACAACCTGATTCTTTTTAGTTGTATGTTTGGTAGGTGTATTTTCATCATCATCATCATCAGATAGGTTGATATTCTTCCCTATTATTAAGGGTTCTTGAGTCATGGTTACACTAGCATTTGGTTTGATAAATTTGTATTATTATGCTGAAACTTGATCTTCTCAGCGATATGCAATTGTCCTGGGCTATTTAGATATGTACAGTGGATGTCGTTATAGATCACTGGCATCAACATTTTTTTGTAAATATTCTATTATGCAGGAAACTTTCTTCGATGGTTTTAAACAATTAGCCAACAAACCTTTCCTAAACTCTTGAAGGTATTGTGAAGTAGACTCTCAATCATGTAGACTCAAACTATTGATCACGATATAAAATAATTTCAGATTGTTTAAAATATCTTCTAGCATCTTCATCAATCAACACCAAACTAAGGTAAGTTCTAGTAGAAAACTTCTTATTGACATCTCTGTAAGTTGGTGTCAAGTCAAACCCACCAAGAAATAGTCGAATTGGAATTGTTTCACCTTTAACTGGTGCTCCATCCATAATTTCAAATCGAACC
The DNA here is from genome assembly GCA_037042355.1 of Candida sp. Y128-05E. Taxonomy (NCBI): domain Eukaryota; kingdom Fungi; phylum Ascomycota; class Pichiomycetes; order Serinales; family Debaryomycetaceae; genus Candida; species Candida sp. Y128-05E. The sequence goes on along the minus strand of JAXQKE010000289.1, from coordinate 21,200 downwards.
ACGGTTTCGGAATCTGTAATTTGACTGGTACCAGCACCAGCAGTTTCTCTGCGTATAAGAGATAATTCCATGTGTTTGATTTTCAATCTTACCAACAAAAAATAGATTCTACCAACAATTACATCTTTCAAGTTGAATCTTGATTTTGAATATTCAAATTCAATATGTAAGCAATCTTCAATTCCCACGTCCATTTTAACTGTGGTACTATCCTTCTTATTTTTGGGTTTGGGAGTAAGTGCGGGAGGAACTGAGTACTGAAACACCCATAACTCCTTCTCCCGAATAATTTCTGAGGATGATTTTCTAGAGACAATTACCTTAATGCAATACCTCAATCTGGCATTCTTTCCTCGGTAACTTTCGTATTGTTTTTCAACATTTTTGAATTCGAATGGGTAAGTTTCAGGGTGTGTCAAAAGAGCCGGGGCAACCAATTCTGTGGATAACGATAAGAACTCTGAAGCAGACATTCCTTCAACATTAGTTTCAATTATGCCTAACAATAATACTTTGACACCTAGATGTTCAACTTTCCTTCCTTCTTTGGTTCTGATAGTGACTGATCCTTTAACGGATTCTCCATCTTTGAATATAGGTAATTTTTCCAATCTTCCTTGAGGTGTTTTAATTTCGACATGTTTTCTTGTATCTTCATTGTCTAGTCTTATATCTATATCCAAAGGAGCTTTAAAAAACATTGACATATCCATCTTTGGTGAATAGGTAATAGTATATACTATGCCAATCGTGATTATGGTGTTCAATATAAATTGTTATATGCAGTATAGTTTTAATAGATAGAAGAAATTGATATATAATAAATTATGATAGTTAGTAGTTATTGGTACCTCTGATTGGAATTGTATTGGAAAGTTATGATAGTATCAACCTCATAAACATATTTTTATTTTATTTTATTTTTTTTTAATTTATTTGATTTCTGTAACCATCCAATTTAACCCAACCCAGTGTAATAAGTAAATAAACATAAACTTAAAAATAAACATAAATATAAAATAAAAGAGAGACAGAGAGAGAGAGAAAGAGAGAGAGAAATAGTAATAGAAGAGACTACTAAGATATCTCTGTTTCTCTTCTTCTTCTTCTTCTTTCTGTTGATTTTGTAGCAGCCAAAATAAATTTTTACAGATTAAATTCTCTCAAACTGCAAAATTATCAAAAATCAAAAGTTTAGTTATGGGGGATGTGATTTAACAAGGATATAACCCAATAGTTGGTACTTAGCTGTACACCTTCAATTGATCTACTTAAAACATGTCTCATTACTTAGATGAAATACCACCTGATGTCATTTCTCCTCATGACTCAAAACAAGAAGTTGATACCCCATTACGACATTTGGATACTGTCATTGCCTTATACGACTTCCCAGGTACTCAACCTAGCCATTTGCCATTGGCTCTAGGTGATACCATTTATGTACTCTCCAAATCTACCTCTGGCTGGTGGGATGGTGTTATCATATGCAATCATGGCGAACTCCAGAGAGGCTGGTTCCCTCATAATTATGTTCGATCCGTGAATTATGTTCAACCAATATTGAACAAATTGAAGAGTAACAAGGAGTTGGACTCCATTACAGCAGCTAATACTGCTGCTAACGTCTTGATTCCTTCCTTCACCAATTTATTACAGAAGAATTTACAAGATCTGGAAAAACCAAGTCCTTCCAACAATACAAGAAAGAATTCAGTAGTCAGTTTTGCCAGCAGTGATACAAGTTTGCGGTCGGTTAATAGATGCTCTACCCCTACAGTGCCCCAACAAACTTCTGTCTCATCTCCACACACGATAGAACCACAAACTACTCATAACCAATCAATATCAACCATCACCGCATCTGACATGGTTGACTCGGTTACATTCACCGACTTGGACCAAGCTGAAGATATGATAGAGGATTACAAGCAAAATAACAATAAAATGGTGACTTGGATACCCAAGTTCACCTCCAATGGAGATTTTGTCTTTTATTGTGAACAATTAAACATTTATTGTGAATCCATGCCCATGTCCAGTTTTGATCCTGATAATGCCGTTCCGTTTGAACCACCATCTAAACAAGTTTTGGATGATAAATCAATAATTCCTGTCGAGGCAGAGAACACTGCGAGAACTAACTCGGCGTCTTCGTTTGATCCATTGAAGCGTGACTCAAGCGCTTCGACAATGTCTCAATCATCTTCGTCATCATATCATCACTTTTCGCAACCATTCTTTGCCTTGGACCATCTTTTCTATAAACAACCGTCCGATCTAACAAGATGGAGTGAATTGAAGGAGAGTTTTAATTATTTGTTGGACCTTACCTCGAAGGCTTTGAAGGACTATAACAAGCAATTGTTTTCTATCCATTTCACCCGGCTCAATAAAATCATTTCCCTTGTATTTTCAGCAAGTAGGCTCACTCGAAACGACTATGCAGATACTAAATACGAAAACACAATAAGGCGAAAATTGAAACGAATCGCATCTTCATTTGCTCAAATTTATGTCAATGCTACCCTTCATTTAAGTGTTATGCACAGTTCCAAAGGCACTTCGGCCGACGGCCTTCTCAGTTATGATATGACCAAATTGAACAGGAACTCAGATGGTAATACAGATTCAACCTCTTCATCAGTATCGACGGTTAGACAGAACTCCAATCCAGTCAACACCCTAAATTCCCTAAGTAATGGTCAGAGATTAACACTCAACAAAGAATCTGAATTTGTAAGTTACTACCATCAGATTGAAATAGAGTCTGACAATCTAAGAGTCAACTTGAATGCATTGGTGAAAATATTCATGAGAATAACAAAAGGGAAAGTCGTGAAACGTGCTGATTATGATACTTCTGATGCTAGTGATGATGAAGGTGAAGATAGGTCTGATATACTACCACAAATGTACCCACGTTTTCTCACAGATGAGTTCAATGGTGGAAACTGGTGTAATCCCTTTTTTGTCACAAGTAACCCGGTTTTGAATGTTAGTGGGGATGATTTGAAAAATAAATATCATCAAAAATTGATAATTGATCACAATTCGTACGAAACAATGTTGGGACTTTGCGAAAAAATGGTTACGCTAAGTGACCAGACTCAAAAATACCTTGATCCGAACGTTCAACACTTGTACTATAACGGTGTATTACAAAGTGAAAGAAACACTCAAATACTACGGTTAATTTATAAGTATTTGTATCATGCGAGTTCTTTTGTGGACTTGATTGAATCATTTGACTTCACCGTATTTTGTTTAATTAAGAAATACTCTTCTAGTAGCGAAGAGGATGCAGATGGTGTGAGGGATACATTACAAAAGAAAAAGGAACAAGATAGAGAATCAAATATCCCGACTTCTAATTTAACCTTTGATTATCCAATTGTTTTGGAATTCTTTCAGTTAAAACAGCAGTTTCACGATACAATCTCCAGTATAATAATGGCAACTCAAGCATTAACACTTGAAGACCCAGATGTATTCAAAGGTATAAAGGATGAAGATCCATTATTTTATAGTAGAGATGCATTGAAAGTGCCCACCGAGAAAGCAGCTATGTTGTTAACAAGCATTTTGCTGGAACAATCCGATCAGAACAAGGGTGACTCAATTTCTATAAATTCAAACTCGTTATTGTCAACATACTTGATGGATGGAATCAAGTATCTTGATACCATTCAATCAGTTGTGCGACAATTAATTGACGAGCGTGAAACTATTTTGAATTATGCTACAAGAGTCTTACATGATGATCTCAATGTGCAATTGTTGGTGATTGAAAGAAATAACACTATATTATCAGAAAAATCTGACGAAGGGCACTCTTACTATACTGGTGGTCAAAAGAAAGCGGGTGATGTACCTTGGTTCCTTGAAGGTGATGAAGAATATGATTTGCTTCTTGATATAAAGGGTAGTATAAAAGGTGGAACCAAGGAGGCATTAGTTGCTCACTTGACCCACCATGAAGTGTGTGATAGTTCGTTTAATACCAGCTTTTTGATATCATTTTCGACCATAGTGTCGCTAGGTGAAATGGTTGCTTTATTGATTAACAGATTCAACATAGAAGCTCCCGAAGGTCTAAGCTATGAGGAATATAATTCTTGGATATCAAGAAAGCAAAATCCTATCAGGTTGAGAGTTTTGAACGTTATGAAGTTGATAATTGAAAAACATTGGACGGACTCATACTATAATGAGCTGGTATTGAAGCGATGGAGTGCGTTCAGTCTAACTAATGCTGTGCAAGCATATCCGGAAGGAAAGGCATTCTCCGCTAACTTGGGAAGACTATTGAATAAGGAGAAAGTTTGCATTGAAAGAGAACCAATGGTCGTGAATGGTAAACGACCAGTTCCATTGTTGAAAGGCTCTACTTTCCCAAAAAAATTAAAATTGTTAGATATAGAGAGTTTAGAATTGGCAAGACAATTAACGCTTCGAGAATTCAAGCTTTACTCACAAATAACAAAGCATTCATGTATTGCAAAGGTATGGGGTAAGAAATCTGGATTGAACGAAAATATTGACAACATTACAAGTTTTATCAAGGCTTCTAATCAGTTGACTAATTTTGTATCTTATATGATTTTGCGAAAGAACGAAACAAAGAAGCGAGCCCAAATCATTCGTCATTTTGTTCAGGTTGCAGAAAAATGTCGACAATACAACAATTTTTCATCGATGACGGCAATCATTTCTGCGTTGTATTCATCACCAATACATAGGTTAAAGAAAACCTGGAAATACATTGGTGCTGATACCGAATCTCATTTACAAAATATGAACAAATTGATGAATTCATCTCGTAATTTCAATGAATATAGAGATGTGTTAAAGTTCCTAGGAAGTGAACCATGCGTGCCATTTTTTGGGGTTTATTTGAGTGATCTAACCTTTGTCTATCATGGTAATCCAGACTACTTGATGAATAGAGCAAGATTGATCAATTTTGCCAAGCGAGCAAAAACTTGTGAGATTGTTACTGGTATCGATCGATTCAAAACTTTGGCATACAATTTTCATCCAGTTTCAGAAATTCAAAAGTATTTGGATACATGGTTTGATAAATGTCCACCTATTTCCGAACAGTATCAATTATCGTTAGCATTGGAGCCTAGAGAATCAACAAGCCATTCAAGCACAAGCGAAGAGAAGTCAAGTGCAGCCCCGAAGAGTAAATATACGAAGATATCTTACCAACGACCACGGGTACCGCTTCCACTAGGATAACTACTGAAGGGCCAATATGCCAACACGACGAAATACATATTATATATTTAACTTTATAAAAGTGACAAACCTTGGTCTGGTTTGAGAACCTTAATCAAATCACTCCTTAATAATAAAAGAGTTTCTTATAATGCAATATTAGTTGAACTAAAAATAAATGGTATGTAGGCAAAATTCATCCCGATGACTGTGTAGTAGAATAGTGAATGCGATTGCTTACGCTTCTACTTCTGTGAATTAAATTCGAGTTTATTCTGAATAATGAATGTATTATTCGGTACAGAAACATGTATTTCGTCGATTATTTGTTTCAATTCTGCTAGCAAATATTCACTTTCATCATTAATCATATCTTCGATGCAGTCAAGGATATTGGTAGCATTGTTGTAAGTATCATTTAGTTGTCGAAGTTGTCGAGTTGAATTGTTCAAACTTAGGGTAGCGTAGTCTACGGGACTGGTTGAAAGTACCTTCTTGGGAATATATTGTATTGTTTGAGTTTTGATAGGCGACTGGCATATTAGATTTGACTTCCTCTGTGAGTCTGGTGATGTGAATGATATGGATGATTGGGATGAGATTGTATCGAATGTTTCGTCAAATGCATCAGAAGTATGCTCGTCAGTAATATTCTCATCATCGGTGTCTGGAAACATGCGCGGATCGCATATGCTATCCAACTGTTGTAAGAGTTCTAACTTAGTCATGTTAGAGAAATGTATGTAGTTGTAGAACTTAGGTTTAGACCATCATATAAAAAAAAGAAAGACTAGTTTAAATTTGATCTCCTTAAACTGACCATACTAAAAAATACTATTGACCCAAAAGTTATAAATAAATATATAACCTTGTGGCAAAAGAAATACGAGGATTATACTTTACGCATCTCGGCTGTTTATCTTTTAAAATGGTACCAAATTGGTTAAATTCTCAAATAAGCTTCACAATGACTCCTTTCAGACGTGTTTACTCTCCATCATTATCAAGTTTAACGAGCACAACTATGACCTCTTACAATCTCTTTGTCCAATCCTTCGGTATCTCCGGTTTTTACCAGCGCGCCATTATTCTTAAGAATCAAAACAAGATTATTGACGCGCAACAATAGTCAACCCTGCACTTGTTTCCGCAACTATATCCAAGGCTAGTCTTGCAATAATAGTTTAGTAACAGTACCATTCACATGGTGAATTACTACGCCACAAAATTAGAAATGGTGTTTTGTTTATCAATCACGCTATGGTGAGTTGGTGTAGAAATGCAAGAATTGACGGGATTAAAATAATTGGATGTTGTCAATTCCAAAAGATTTGTCATATTTATTTGACAAATGATATATTGTGTGTCATGTGATTTAAAAAGTGTGAATTTTGATAAGAACGGAATCTCCGTTGGAGGGGTGAGTCAAAAGATTGCATATAGCAAACGTTAGGTTATACAACCCATAGATAAAGGGTTCACCACTTTTTAAAAAACTAACCACTGGTATATCTGTTTTAACATTAATCAAACAGTTCTTTCTATATCATTAAATCAAATCAATCCATTTCAATCATGACTACTTCTACTTCTAAATCCATCTGTGTCTTCTGTGGATCTTCTTCAGGTAATCAAGATGTTTATGAAGATACCGCTAACAAATTAGGAGAACAATTAGCTGCTAAAGATTGGAAATTGGTCTACGGTGGTGGCTCCACTGGTCTTATGGGAGCTGTCGCTAGGGGCTGTGCTACAAATGGTGGTTCTGTTCACGGTATCATTCCAGAAGCTTTAATCACTAGAGAACGTACTGATTCTACTGAAAAAATGCAAATTGATGACCATGACGGTAGTACTCCTATTCCAGATTCGAATGAATACGGTAAAACTACTCTTGTCAAAGACATGCATACTCGTAAAAGATTGATGGGTGAAGAATCAGACGCATTCGTCGCATTGCCAGGTGGTTATGGGACCTTGGAAGAATTGATGGAAGTTACCACTTGGTGTCAATTGAATATCCATAATAAACCTATCGTTATTTTCAATATCAACGGGTTTTATGATAACTTGTTGAAGTTTATTGATGATGCCGTTAACAATGAATTTGTTTCTAAAGGAAATCGTGCTATAATCTTAGTGGCAACTACTGTCGATGAAGTTTTTGAATTAGTTGAAAACTATAAGATACCAGAAGGCAGATTTAACTTGAAATGGGATTCTACCTGATTTGCATAAAATAAAGTTATATAGTTCTTCATCTAAAATAAATAGAAATCTGAGAAATTACGATAAGAACCGTTACGAACAATAATCTTTCTACAATATTTATAAAAGTTCGAACTCTATTACCTTGGATATGAAATAATAACCAAGTCTAAATAATCTATAAATAACCAAAATCACCAAAACACAAAAAAAAAAAACCCCTTTCGATTTGTACACATTGATCTAATGTGCTTCATACTCATTATCATGATCTTCATGAACATGGAAAAGATCCTCGAAATCATCCTTAGGGATTTCAACCTCATAGAGTAAACCAGTTCCAACATCGTACATCATCCCCCAAACTTCAATTTCGCCATCTTTCAAAGCCTGTTGAGCACTTGGGTGTCTCTTTAAAGCAGTAACTGATGAAATTACATTCAATTCAGCAAGTCTTTTACATTTTTCTTTTGGATCATGATTAAATTCATTCAATTCTTTGACATTAGCTGCTCTTACCAGTCTAACTGGATTTAACCATAAGTCTAAAACACCACCAATTTTTTTGGCGGATAAAGAAGCCCAAACACCACCGCAATCAGTATGTCCACAAACAATAATCTTTTTAACTTTCAATACTTCAACTGCGAATTGAATTGCTCCTTGGCAGGATATATCACTGGCGGTGACAACATTGGCAATATTTCTGTGACAGAATATTTCACCTGGCAAAGTAGCCAAACAAGATTCACCAGCTCTAGAATCGGAACAACCAATCCATAAGGTATGAGGGGCTTGACCCTTACCATTCAAGTCAAAAATTTCGTTAGCATGATTCGATTGAATAGATTCGACGTAATTTTTATTATTTTCGAAATAGTCAGCTTTGGTTGACTCCTTATTCAAAGTGAAGGGATTATGGTTCTTGAGCTTACTATCGGCACCAATTAATTTGTTGACTTGATTTAAACCAATTGCTGGGTACAACGAGGGGGAAATGGTACCAGTTGGTTCTTTCAAATAATTGGCGAGATTATCTTTCCCCAAGTAGAAGATTTTCGTTTGCGATTGCATTAACCTAGTAGTATAATGTAAAAAGGAAGAAGGATTAAAGCGATGGACTTTGTTGAAAAATCTATAATTGTGCAATAAGTTGAACAGCTTGAATATGATTGATATATAGTACCAACAAAAAAATAGTCAAACGATGTAAAAACAAATTAGGTTTTTACTAAACTATAAAGAAGATGGATGGGTTAATATAGTAATTGGAAATTCCATCGTCATATTACAATGCTGATAAAGGAATTGATTCTTTTGGGAATGCATGTATACCCTCATCACTACTAAGATGTAATTTAATTACAGTTAATCTATTTCATCACCAATAACCTGTAAAATAATTATAAGTAAACCTGTAATTAACCCTTACGTCACCAGAATTTTCATGGTCGTCATTATCCCATTGCGTACCCAAAACTTTTTATACAGTATGGTGTTTGTAAATTTTCAGTCACGTGGTGTTGCGCTGAGCAATTTTCTATTTTTTTTCTTGGGTCCAACGCCACAAAATAACTCCGATAGTACAATTACTCCCGTACTCACCGAAATAATAAAAATTAATCATATGTACTGCAGATAATATTATAAACTGAGTCAATTGACTATAGAATTGCACCTCCCCACCTAATCTTTTTCTGTTTTGACATTTTTATATAAGCTATGACATATTTCTTGACATGATCACGTTATAGTCTTTTCATTTTTGCATTTTTATTTTTACCAATAGACACGCGTATTTACATTGAAGTGGTACTTTTACTATAGACAGTAGATATGGATACACCACGAGATACATACAGCCCCACACCCCAAACGGAGGAAGAGGATCTATCCAAATTAATTGGAAAACAACCTATTGAAAATGACGACGAACAACTCGCGTTTAATCAGTTGGATAAAGACCATAAACTTAATCGTTTGAATAATTTGATCCAGAAATCACAGGTCTATTCCCAAATCATTGCCGAGAATATCCTCAAATCAAGTTTGAATAGAAAACTGCTACAGGATCAACACCCCACTCCAGAGGATAGTCCAAATTCAACCCCTAATGACAGCCCCAGCGATTCTCCTCGCAAGAGAAGACGAACCAAGAAACCACCTAAAAATCTGAATGATATTATGTCAATGTTGCTGAAGTCTCAGAAACCATCTCAACCACCAAAAGAGTCTTCACAATCAAATTCCACGTCCCATGCTACTCGGCAACCAAAATCTATTGTTGGTACCATGAAGGACTACCAGTTGGATGGTTTGCATTGGTTAACTACCCTTTATGAGAATGGATTGAATGGTATTCTTGCTGACGAAATGGGTCTAGGTAAAACTTTACAATGTATATCGTTTCTCGCATTCTTGATAGAACAGGGAATATCAGGACCTTTCTTAATTATTGTTCCATTATCGACATTAACCAATTGGATCCAAGAATTCGCTAAATTTGCCCCAACAATCAATGTATTTAAATATTCCGGTACCAAAAATAATCGTCAATTTGTTGATTTGAAGAAATTAATCAATAAACAAAACGTCAATGTTATTATAACCTCGTACGAAATTTCAATAAAGGATTTCAATAAATTGAACGCTATTAACTGGAATTATTTAATTGTTGATGAAGGTCATAGATTAAAGAACAATAATTGTGTTCTAATCCGATTTTTGAAACAATTACCCGTCTCAAATCGTTTGTTGATCACTGGTACCCCCTTGCAAAATAACCTTACCGAACTCTGGTCATTATTAAATTTCATATTACCAGATATCTTTTCAGATTTGCAATTCTTTCAACAATGGTTTAATTTTGATGAATTAACAAATTTTGATGATGATGATGAAGAAACTAGGAGATTAATTAAAGTTAATATTCAAGAAAATTTGATTAAAAACTTACATACAATCTTAAAACCTTTCATATTAAGAAGATTGAAATTTGATGTGGTGAAAGACTTACCTCATAAAAAAGAATACTTAATCCATATACCACTTACTCTGTTGCAAAAGAAACTTTATACTGACACTTTGGATAAAAAACTACCTGCAAGCTTGATTGAATGTTATATGAAAGAATATATTCATATTAACCTTAAACAATACTTTTCTAATGCAAAGGATTTCAAATTGATAGATGACTATTTATTTCAAAAATCACATCCCAAAGATCTGAAGGTGATTAAAAGGAAAAGAAATTATAGAGAAGCTGACTCAGACGACGAATTTGATTTGGATGATGACATCAAAGAATCGAAAAAGTTAACTATTGATTATGATGAAGTTATAGATACCATTTTACAGAAGAAGTTATCAAAATCAGCATTGCAAGACCAATTACTAGAGGCGCTCTACTCAAAAATTCATAAAGAAATTAAGCAACTATCTTTGCAGAATATGATGATGCAGCTACGGAACATTTGTAATTCTCCTTATATTTATTATGATCCATACAAAAAAGATTCAGATTCTGGATTCATGGATCTATTATTAAATAATTCAGCAAAGTTTCAAGTTTTAGATGTACTCTGTACTAAATTATTTGCTGCAAATCATAAGGTTTTGATATTCTCTCAGTTCACCAAAGTTTTGGATTTACTACATGATTGGTTTGAGCATAAAAATATAGCCGTCTGTCGAATAGATGGGTCTACATCTCATGAAGAAAGAGATGAAGAGATCAAATCATTTTATAGTGACCTGAAAAGACGAGTTTTTCTTCTTTCCACTAGATCTGGTGGGTTGGGTATTAATTTGGTACCAGCAGATACGGTTATATTATTCGATAACGACTGGAACCCGCAAATGGATTTGCAAGCAATTGATAGGGTCCACAGGATAGGTCAAACTAAGCCAGTTAAGATTTTTAGATTTGTTATTCGAAATTCGATTGAAGAGATATTGATTACGAAATCTTCTTCAAAACGATTTCTCGAGAAGTTAATCATTCAAATGGGAGAGTTCAAGTTTAACAAATTAAAGAGAATGATTGAATCAGAAGAGACTGACGAAAGTAACAATATGAATGTCACCGAATTGTTAGAGTTGTCCCGAAGCTTGTTGAAAGTGAATGATAATAAAGAAAATGACGAGCTTCTCTCTAATTATGACATACGAGTACCCACCAAACGAAAGGAATTGTTGACCAAAGGAGAATTGTCTGAGTTATTTGATCGATCACCAACATGTTATCTTAACAATGAGAATTCGACATTCGAAAATATTACAATATTCGAAACTATAAACAATTTAGATAAGTGATCATTCTTCAATATTCATTAAAGTGTCTATAAAGTAATCTAAGAAATCTAATTGTAAAGAGTAGAGTTTGTGATATCTCTCCATCTAAAAGCATTCCATAACGCGCTATGACTCCAAGTTAACTGCTTTGCACCTTGCATAAAACCACTGTACTTGTTGAATTGCTCGGAAATATAACCATTGTCATCCACATGTTCTTTGATGATCTTCAAATATGAATCAGCGTATACAAACATATTTCTTAAAATGGTATCAAATGCTACTGAACCATATTCAACAATTTCGTTGTTTTGTACTTCAGAGTCAATGAATTGATGTAAAAAGTGTAAGTTGTCACTGTTGATAACAAGGTCAGCATGGTTGTTTTTTAACTGATAGATGTATCTATACATGACCTCTGCTGCAGTGGCTGTGGAAATGAACCAAGGGTTTCCTTCAGAAGTTCCATGACCATCATACACATCCTCTGGATATCTACCAAGTGCTATCCCCCCAGATTGCTCACCAATACTTGCATGGTTTATTGGGTATCTAAACTTCATATCAGCAACCATATAATATAAAGTATTCAACAAATGAGTGCTATTGGTATTGAAAGGTACGGAATTATAGTCCACCCCGCTGTTATATGATAAGGGGTGGGAGTGAATACTCCCTAATAATGTTGCTGCGTCTAACCCCATTCTTTTTCCGGAATGAACCAATTGGGGGGTCTCTAAAATATAGGAGAATTGTGACATATAACCACTTTCAAATAAAATGAACTTGTTTAATTGAACTGAAGCATGATGTAACTGATCAATAAATTGTTGATCATCGTTGAATCTTTTTGCAATAGACATACCATCCAAAAGTGCTCTCATTTGAGTTATTGATGTGAAGAAATGATGGCTATTGACCTCTTCCCATAAATCAAAGCCAATCTTATCCCAATTGTAAATGACATAAATCAAATCTGGTTTAATTATTTCATGATAAATATCCTGGGTGTTGTTTAAGAAATCATTAATAACTGGAGTTTCATGTTCATCCAATAAATTAACATAGTGAATAATAGTAGCAGCACGAAGTCCTGGTCCGTCTCTTTGTGGTCTCCCCCACACTTCATCGAAAGGAGAATTGTTAGGCATGAATTTTGGTTCGCCCAAAGATGATTTTTTGGGATCATTCCATTTTCCACTTAAATTGTCAACCCGTTGAATATGGTACTGGTTTTCAATGTAGGATTCCACTGAATCTCTCAAGTCATTGACGTTTTTCAATTTCTTGTCACTCATCTGCAAAATTAAGGAGTTAATAGTCAAAGCAGCGTCTCTGGTCCATTGATAAAAATAATTTGGATTTGATTCCGAAGGAGAAGCAATAACAGCACCTTTGGCGACCGACTTGGGTAAAGAATGGGAGATTCCTCCAATATTTTCCAATATACTTGCAAAACTGATATCTTTTTGTTGAATAATCCAAGAATCAAAATCTAATAACCGAATATTCTCTGCTTTGTTTTCAAAAGTAGCCTGTTGGTGGAAACCGCTACTTGATTCTGAGCGACCATGTTGGAAGTTTGGATCGATATACAACCCATGGATCAAAGAGATCAACCATATTATCACAAACCCTGTCGAAGAAATTCTCATTGTTGATCAAATTATAATGTTCCAATAATGACTGCAAAAAAAACTAGAAATGTATAGCTGTTGATAGACTAGTTAGATAAGGATGAAACTTTGTAAGTAAAAGTTAATAGAAGCTAGTTAGTAATCGTTTGGGACGGATTCTGTTGAATATAAATATTTGTTTACAAACGCAAACATCGGCATCATATACACTTGTGACTTACTCCACAAAACGAAATGGAAAATTCTGTAAAAAATAAAACGCCAAATGAATCATTCAAAAGCGTCATTGCTTTTCGAAAACAATGGAATTTTCGTTTGCTCGGCTTAATTGCGGTGACAGTAGTCGTCTACAGCTTAAGCCATTACCGGTCTAGATCTACAACCTTTTCGTATGTACTTTCAAGCTCACATCTCTCTTATCTCCCACCCCCTCCTCTTTATCTTGTTTGACAAAATCATGTCCATGGTTAAGAACAGCTACAAGCAAGATTGATTTCATGTAATGAATCGCGGACTTATAGTTTGGTTGCCTATTGTAACATTGATTTCTGGTCACTGAATTCATGTATGTCATGTCATGTGAATTTTACTCATCTGTGGAGTCCGATATTCCCAAATTAGAGTTATACAAATGACGTTAAAGAAATTAATAGGTAAACATATCAAGAAGATTGCATATTATGTGCTTTACTTTGGATTAGTTAAATGATTAAAACTCCAACTCGTCAGGCTCAAATCTAAGTACTAAGTTGATTGGAGATTCTTTTTGGTGTTAAAGTTAGAGATGATGTAATTTTTGATTTCTAGATTTCGGTTTTAGGTGCTTGCATACTAATATTTTATAGGTCCGAACAATTTCACCTGATTTTGAAAGGTACTCATAAGATGTAGACTGGAGTTCCTAAGTCTGCTTTATCTATATCCATACATCTGATGGTAATAAGTAGTTTTTCCTTTACATTATTACATAACTATTTACGTTTATATCCATTTAACCCACTCTGGAGAAGATCTTTAGCTTAAAATTGTGAAAAGGGTTGGATATTAGCAACCAAAACCTTTCTGGTAAAATGTGTTAAAAATATTAAATTTTGGATGAAATTCACCAGTATTTTATTAATGTGCACATAGCAAACTTAATAAGCTTCGTCCCTACAGTGTATGACATTCATTGAATACAAATCGAAATAGCTTCACAGTTTATGTAAGCATGTAATGCTTGAATCCTTCATAAATTCTCTTATTCTAAGGTCTATGTTAAATTTGATCTTTACATAATTACCCGAAAAAAAAAAAAATCAACCCGCGTCATTACTTAGATGTAGCTAATAAAACCCCGTATCGTCTTGGAACCATTCTATTGTGTTACCTAATTGAATATACTGGTCGATAGTACAAAATATGTGTCTATTAAAGTCAATCGTATCCAGCAACGAGAAAATTCCTCCCCACCCATGGAAGCACCAATTAATACAGAAATAAATCAAAACATGTTGACCAGACTACAGCTGCTTTAGAGGTCATACTTTTCGACCAACGGGACCAGATATGCAACCGGTGCTGCATTTGCAATGAATTACTTGCCAACTGAAGTAACCGAACTTAAAGATCAAGCTTGTCGAGTTTGAAGCAGAGTTGTTGCTAAGTTTGGATTTATAAATCTAATCGAAACTTGCAACTACCGTCATATCTTGAATTTCACTTACTGGAGACAAGGGGTTACTCTATTAGAGGATTAATACCTTAAATCTATTTACAAATACATTAGTCGATCAATATGTCTCAAGTGGACTTGAAAAACACAATTCATCAAACTGGGCAAGGTCATTTTGCTACGGATAAAATTATATTCGGAAGTTTTGATATAGCTTGGTCGTACCTTGATTGTCATTCACTGATTTGTATTCTGATATTCGAATACATCTTCTGAAAAATTTCATTCCCCAAATTGATTGAATTTGAGTCCGGTTCATTGAATTTACTACGACATTGTAAACTCAATTATCATTGGTATATTTCTTTTATCATTTACCGGATAGTTTGCATTGTCACAATTTAAAACGTGCAGTATCGCCGATTGCTATACAATTGAATATGAGAAACTACACGAGCTCACAATTGATTACAAGTTAAGGAAACGATGTTATTACTATGGTAGCTTGCATCATAAAGAGATGCTAGTCGACATGTTAGTAGATGATGCAAAATAAAACCTTTTAATCTCAACCCAACCAATAAACATTTTTGTTATCAGGAGTATGGATAATAGTTATTCCCAACATTTTACAATTTCGAAAGAGGTTACTGAATACCTAGCCACACACTATAGTCCATAAAACCGTTTATCTTTGGATAATTAATCTAATCCACCAATTGGAAAACAGAATATTGATCAACCACAAAGAAACCATATCCCGAAAGATTAAAAATTCACGACATACACGTACGAAACCAAGGGCCACAAGTCTTTGCACTCTCAACTGAACAGCTCATTAGTAGGGGATGAAAATTAAGATAGCTTCCACGTTTACAGAGGTGATCCAGTGTGGGCACCAAAGCACAAAATTCTACTCTTCGGCGTTTCGTCTCTACTTCATTATAGCACATTATTACCAAGACTCCACCTCAATCGCATTGTGGAGAAACTTCAACTAGAAGTGAGGCGACCAATATACCTTGAATGGGCACAATGTCAAAATCGATTTACACAACTCGAATACAAGTACCATCGTATTTCGTTTGTTAAATTATGGAATGTACTTTAGATGAAGATAATACAGTGCCGTTTATACTGTTATTATGAAAACGGTAGAACTACATAGAGAAATTTCAAATGATCGGAAACGATATGAAAATATACATTTATTATTGAAAATAGCATAAAATAGAGGCGAAGCTCAAGTAGATTAACAAGAAACCGTAACTATGTCCCTACTTGATAGGGAACAGTACATTGTACAATTAGTGCTCCAATTTTTGAATGATGTAATAATAGTCTTACTATAATCCCTAAGATGCAAATTACAACCCACTTGAATGAGAAGGTACGAATACACTACTAACTTCATTATTTCTCAAAACCACATAAAATGGACGAGTGTTATTGGCAACTATGAGATTCTCAAGTAGCGAACATCCAAAAAATAGAATGAATATCTCTACTAATAAGATACTGTTTTGAACAAGTAGTCAAAACTCAACCATATAATACAGGAAAACGAGTCGCATGAAGGTTCGACCATCAATTTGTAAATTGTAGAAAGCGCTTGAATACCCCCCTGCACAATTTAGAAAACGTGACAGCTATATACAAGTTACGTATATAATCTAAAATTCTATTAGTTAAATTAGAGTCGAAAGCCATTTCAGCTGTAAAATTGTTTCATGTATCAGTAACCCAGGGAAATGTACTAATTTCAGATCAGTATGTGAAAGCTCAGATTCAGTTATCTGAATAGATAACAGTCGATACATTCGCTAGACAAAAGATTCTGAACAACACTGATGCGTAGTAAATTACATTCGATTAAGATCAAATGATAATAATGAAACCCTCATTTCAGTATTTGCAATCCTTAGTTTAAAAAGCTAGCTTCTGATGTGGGTGGTAATTATTAATAGTAATTGGCGTTGTGCTGACTTGCATCGCAATATTTATCGAAATCCATAGAATACCGTTAACCACAGATACACACATGTTGGTTACCAGTGATGCACTCTGAATGTCCATTAGCATTCTATATTAGGTCAGGGCAGCTCCTTTTAGTATGGTATGGCCAATATTTTTAGGGAACCATAAAAGTATAATAATAAAGACGCAAAGCGCAATGGAATACTACGTGCTTTTATAAATTAGTTACTCTATGGCAAAGATACTAATATAAGAAGAATTGATACTGGCTCAGATTGTAGGTACCTGGTTTCAGTTCACAGCATCTAAGGTATTTGATATAGTTTATATCTATGGCTTATTCTATATTTGATTTCTAGATTTAGTGCGTAGATTTGATATAAATATCGGACTATAGTAGGGGTATATTAGAATCTTGGAAGATGTTATATATCATGTTGTGAAGAGCCTTGAAGAGTGTTTATCATTTTTATTATGTTGTCAGTATTAGTACTGTTTTTATTGAACAATGCTTAGACCTAAGAACTTACATCTAATATATAGTACTATCTCTTATGTATTTCCGGTCTATTCAATAGCTTGTTTTCTACTTTGGCAAGTAATTAGATTGAAAATGAATTGTAACTTTCATATAATTTACAATTGTAGTGCAAGAAAAGAGACGATGATTAGATACCGAATAATTAAATTGGATCTGTGGTTTGAAATCTAAATCAGAGAGAGATGCGAATGATATGATAATCTTTGCATGGAATTTGAACATCTGAGCTGTTGCGTGACAATAAGGGATCATGTTTTGTGGTTCTGAAACGTATACTTCTCTTTTTTGCATCGGAAATTGTGATACCATTGTTTTTGAAGATTTTAAATTTGTGGCTGTTTGGCAACTTACCGCGATTGATCACGAAAGCTGTGGTATGATATTGTAGTTATTCTCTCATTTTATGTTTGGGAATTTCGTTGTAAGGTTGTTATTTGTTTAGTAAGGGAGATCGATATTGAGTTTATTGCTGATCTTGGGGAAGTGCTGATGAGGTTGTGTAGGTCGTTGCATAAGATTCTTATCCCTATTCTATAAGGAAATCAGCTGGTATAAGTTGAGCACATGTAATTATTATTTCAGATAGGCGCTGAATTGAATGTTGAGGTGAAGTCGAGTTTGAGCATGTCATAGTGGAAATTTTGGTATTTCTGGATGAGGGAGCGTTTTAGGTTTTTACAGTGTTTTGAGTATTATATGTCCTTTGAATTTGTATTATAGTTATGAAATGTGAAACATGTTTATTCTTCAGTAACTTAGTTAGTTAAGTGGATCTTTTGTGATGTAGAATTGTCGACAGTTTTGCCATTTTGAGTTACTCTATAGATATGGATTGTTATTGTCTGTGTGGTATTACGCTAGCTTAGTCTCAAATATAGAAATGGTTTCGTTTCAGAATGATGATATTAAGATAGCTGTTTTGATTTTAAAAGAATCTTTCAATATCCCCCCCCTATTTTTGATGTCTTTTATTTGGGCTCATCTGTTTCTTTTGAATGTTGTTTTCGTACGATTACCATCTTATTCGCTAATACTGTCATTTCGATTATTGATAGAAGAAAGGTTTGATCTTCTGTGTTGATGAGAATTGGTATATTTGTGAAATTAAGCTACAGTTTCAGTAGTTCAGAAACGGTGTAGCCTTCGAGATATTTCGAAGAAGAATTTTGAGACATGGAAGGCTAAGTTTGAACTATAGACATTTGGTTTATTATATCAAGATTATCAGTTTTCATTTCAAATGTGGTTGTTGCCAAGGCTACCGAGGGATCTACTCAGATTTATTTCTCATCGTTAGCTTTCAATTCTTATTAGCGAGCCAGAGAATTTATTCGGGTTATTGATCGCCATCAATTGACTTCGATAAATATAACGATTAATATAACAAACAGAGATTCTATTCTATAATTGTACTTTCTATTATTCTTAAAAGTGATTATCAGGACCACCTTGGCCATCCATGGGTTCTTCTTTCGAGCTAGAGATACGTAGAGGAAAGCTTAGTCTAAAATTTCATATCCTGGCAGTTAATGATTGTATGTAATGTAGTATGGAGTCGAATAAGCGGTTTATTTCTCAATTACGCCAAGGCATATATTGGAGATTGGAATAAAATCATCTCTGAGTATGGATTTGTTTTAATAAGAAATATCCGTGATAGTTTAGTGGCTAGAATTACCGTTTGTCGCATGGTAGACCGGGGTTCAATTCCCCGTCGCGGAGTTTAATTTTTTTTTGATCTGTTGTTTGATATGAGGGAAGAGCCAATAGATGGCTAAGCTGGTACTGCTAATTGCTTTTACGCTTAAATTAAAGTACAATTTTAGATTATTATACGTGATTTTCAATATATGCATGTCGGTAAGAAGAAAAGTTTAACCTTTCTGTCTTGCATTGTTTGTTGTCTTCTATTTTATTCATTTAACTATAAAGTAGTCTGTTTCAATATTTTGATTTTCTGAATAAATTAACGGAAATAATTATCTTCTGCATTGATGGCGAGCTGGTTTTCCTCTTCAATTCCTAGATATTGAGAGTATAATTTGAAATCTTGCGTACTATTTTTAGCTGATTGAAGGAGCCTAGGTACTGATGCAGATGTATAGAATTCATATATTTCATTGTCCGCAGGAGTTGAATTTACATATAGTGAAACATCGATATCATTATATGTGTAGCAAGCGTTACTCTGAGATAAATCTTGCTTGTATACATCGGTATCTTCATCTCTGACTCTCAATTTTGACAATGCTTCATAGTTGTTAAATGTTAAATTTTCTTCATTCGTTATTGAGTAGTCCGAAGAATTTGAATCCAAATCACTACTCTCATTACCATCGTACTCGTAAGTGTATCCAAGTTTTTGAATCTTGTTGATTAAGAATTTTCGAATCCTGTTGGATTTTGCAGTCTTTCTTTTTGAATCAGTGTTTGTGTGTTCACTATAAGTTTCTTCCTTCGGGCCATCGTGTTTGAAAGGAGTCTCATTTGCAAGTAAAGCATCTACCTCTTGTTTTGGTTTCCTTGAAGCAAAGGGGCTATACTCTATGAATTTGTTTGCTTCGCTGGTAGAGGAGGAGAAATAGCGGGAGGTTGAGTTCATAGAGAACTGATAGACATCGCGAAATGACTGAAATTTTCTTGGGCCATAGCACTCATTGAACCAATTGTCGTTATAATCAGGATATTGTTCCAATCTCCATTTGGGATCCCAATATAATTCTGTGGCCTGAGTATTGCTCTCGAATGTACGAAGAAATCTAGTTAAATAATGTTCGTTGAACCAATGAATATAACTTACTTTCATTCGAAGGCTAACTGCCAGCATATCGTTGTGCAAATGGAAATCGTTTTGCAACTCCCATAACTTTGGCTTGTTGGGATCATATACATAGTTTCCCAAAAATAAATTAATTGCTTCTTGCCGAATCAGATCCATAAACGAATTAGAATATATTCGTTTGACGCTGTTCAAAATATCTCTAGTGTGCGATGACCATTGGTTAATTCTTCTATATGAATCCATAGTGTTCACTAAATTTGAGCCACCATACTGAATCGCTATGGTATCACCGTGATCATGAAATATTTCGGTTAGGATGTTCACAACGTCAGAGTCATACTCTAACGATTTGTCCGGTGATATTAACTCTAAGCTACGCAATTGGTGCCAAAGCGATTCCTTGCAGATGATAAACTGGGCAGCGTTCGTTCGATCTAAACAATCAATGCAATTCGTTCGTATTATACCCACCTGTAATTTTGTTGTTTGTAGATCAGTACCATTATGAAAAAACCCAACTTCCTTAATAGAATCTGAGGCAATATTTTGCAATGGGCCAATTACATCCACGTTTTTCTTCGAATGTCGAGACATATCAAACCCATGATACCGTAGCTTGTTCTCATCAGGGAGAAATTGATTTAAGTATGTAATACAATTTTGGAAATGTATATTAAGCTTCAGTTCACGTGGCTGCTTTTCTTTCGTTTTGATTAGATTCAAAATAATAATAGGCAGCCCATACCTTTCAAATAAGTTATTGAAGTGAATGGCGGAACTTTGGAAGAAAGGGTCCGCTAGATTAATCTCAATAGGAGGTTTAGGCAATTTATTCATATCTTGAGTCCAATAAAGTGGAATTGATCCCCTATGTTGCACGAA
>JAXQKE010000288.1:0-26650 GCA_037042355.1 Candida sp. Y128-05E | reverse complement strand
ATAGAGGATAAGAAACCACCTCCAAGTGAAAGCGAAGAAGATATTTTTTCAGGACCTCCAAACAAATTAGCTCGGGCACCATCCAGTGTGGATACAACCCAAGAATGGGAAACTTATGCTGAACGTAGAGAAGAACTCGCTGAAGAATTCGGGGCACGTGGAAACGGCTCGAAAGATGTTGAAGTGGAATCTAAGTTGACTGATCTTTTCAAAGAATCTACCAATGCATTAGAATTGAAGAATGAAATAAGACATAATGTAGAAAATTCTACTCCCTTGGATATCAAAGCCGAACATCTCAAAGGAGCAAGAATTCCAACTCAAATATTCATCTTAAGTTCAAGAACATTTAAAAACTTGTACAGAAATCCAAGATTATTGTTTGCCCATTACACCCTCTCGTTTTTGGTTGGTGGATTCTGTGGTTATTTATACTACAATGTTTCAAATGATATTAGTGGTTTCCAAAATAGATTAGGTTTCTTCTTCTTTGTGCTTGCATTCCTTGGATTTTCGTCATTCACTGGTTTGCATTCATTTTCAGAAGAAAGAATTATTTTCATTCGTGAACGAGCAAGTAACTATTACCATCCGTTTAGTTATTATATCAGTAAAATATTTTGCGATGTTTTACCATTGAGAGTGTTACCCCCGGTTATTTTAGCAAGTATTGCCTATCCATTGGTTGGGTTAACTATGGAAAATAACGGGTTTTTAAAATGCATTTTCACCTTAGTCTTATTTAACGTAACCGTTGCTGTTGAAATGTTGATTGTCGGTATATTAATCAAAGAACCTGGTACCTCGATCATGACAGCTGTATTGGTCTTGTTATTATCATTGTTGTTTGCAGGTTTATTCATCAATAGTGAAGATCTTAATGGCCAAATAAGATGGTTAGAATGGATTTCGTTATTCCATTATGCTTATGAAGCATTAGCAATTAATGAAGTCAAGGATTTGATTTTGAGAGAAAAGAAATATGGGCTTTCCATTGAAGTTCCAGGTGCAGTCATTTTAAGTACCTTTGGTTTCCAGGTTGGTGCATTTTGGAAAGACTTGGCATTTTTGTCCGGTTTATTCTTCGTATTTTTATTCCTTGGTTACGTATTTTTGCACTATTTTACGATTGAAAAACGTTAAACAAAAGTTTATAGATTGTGATTGAGTTTTACAAATGCTTGTTTTTTGAATTTATAGAAAAACGTGTTTCAAATTCCTGTTTAGTTCCTAATATATAATAATATTTTATTACCTTCTTTTGAAAGTCATAACCTCATCAAAGATTTGTCTTTTCAAGTTTTTCAAATCAAGTTTATTTTCATTAGTATCGAACTCGAAATCTTTATTGGTGATAGGTTCACATATTGGTTCATCATTGGGATCATGATATCTTGTAAGGTATGGATGGGACAATGCTTCATCTATAGTTATTCTATTTTGAGGGTCAAATACCAATAATTTTGAGATCAAATCAATTGCTAAAGAATTTATTGGTTCTGATCCGACTCTGGCAAATCTTTCTGGGGAAGAATTTAATGTAGCAGTCATATCACAAGGGTATCTGAAATTTGATACCGCCATAGATTGCAAGTATTGTTTCGATCGTTTTGAATTTATAAATTGTAAATCCCCCCTGGTGGGAGTTCCAATAATATCAAATATCAAATTTAATAGATGTTGACAATCTTGGCCTGGGAAAAGTGGTTTTAATATTAACATTTCTGCTAAAATACAGCCGATTGACCATAAATCTACTGCGGTGCTGTATTGCGATTGTGTAATCATGATTTCTGGAGCTCGATAATACCTGGTTGTCACATATTCGGTTAAATTTGATAAATTTTCAAATTTATTCACATTGGATTCAGAATTGATTCTTGATAAACCAAAGTCGCAAATTTTGATATCACAATCATTATTCACCAAGATATTACTTGGTTTCAAATCACGATGAATTACTCCTGCCGAATGGATGAATTTGACCCCCCTGATGATTTGGTAAATGAAATATTGAATATGATCGTCAGTTAACGTTTTTGTGTATATCACTCTATGCAAATCTGATGGCATATACTGTTGTATCAAATAAATTTCATTAAAGTGATTAAAATCCAACGGTTTCTGAATATCATAAAGATTTATTATATTTTCATGATATTTGAATTTATTGAGTAGCTTGATTTCTCTTAATGTTCGAAGGCAGAATAATGGTTTTTGAAAAGGTTCTATTTTCTTAATTGCAACCCAAGTTTTACTTGGTTTGTGAATTGCTAAGCACACCAAACCATATGCACCTTCGCCAATTATTTTCACCACTTGATAATTAGCGGAAATATTGAATACGACTTTTCGTTCACCCATTGTAGATGAAGAAAATTGGAAGTGAGTTCAATTTTACCATTAGATCGATATACCCTTTCATTATATAAGATTTACAATACGGCCAGATTGTTTATAATAAAACGATATTATTTGGTTGCGAAAAAATTGTATCACCTTGTTCATGTTTTAAAATGTTTCAAATATCGAGATGAGGCAAAGTCAAAGATATTAAACGTCGAACGCATGATCTTGGGGAAGGTACCACTTTGTTAAACCTCGAAACAAACAAAAACCTACTAAGACTAGGAAATAATTTTGGCTGCAAAATATTTAATACCAGAAATAGTCAGAAATAGGTTACGTCTTTTACTCAATTTCATGGTTATCCCTTCCCAAACTGAAAAAATTATGACTTTCACCAATAAAGTTAACATCCATAATCGAATCTTGATGACCAAATACCCACACGCCTCCATTTCGACTCCAGCCCTCGTCAGTTTCCGCACCGGGAAATACCACAATCTAAAAAATAATATCTGAAACAAGATCTGAAACTAGAAAAAACTACCATCCAAATTAGAATTGGCTACAAGTGTTTGACATTGTTTCAATCGTTAACGATAATCGAACATCTTCAAACAATCTGTACTTGGGTTTTCAATTTACCCTTAATCAAGAATATGAAATGCTAATCAAGGAATTTGCAAAAATATAAATTAACGACAAATAATTTACCAAAATTAGCTAATCGATTTGTTCATTCAGAAGATGGTGTGGTTTTCTAGACCCCTTCTAGTAATATTTTTATAGCAGAAATAGTGTTGTGAGTAGGAGATATGTGGGTCTGTAAATTGATGAAAACAAATAAATCCTACCATTTCTCCATATTACAAACAATCACTGATCGTCTAAAACAATTATCAATTAATTTCACACACCAGAAACCAGGAAACTACCTTGTATATCGATAGATATAATTTTGATCATTAATTTCAATTTGCCATCTTGACAATGCAACCATTCCAATTTGTAATCAATCTAACCATAAGGTGGTGTCAAGGTCATTCAAACCTGATGTAAATGGTTATAATCACCCCATAATCGCGGAGATTAACTCTATTCAGCCATGCATTCCAATTACATATCGGCAACGGCATGGTAGAATCATCCGCCCCGAGCGGAATTTTGCAATATATCGAATGCTGCACGTGAGAATAGCGAAAATTATTTTTTTCAGTAACAAGGCAATTTGTCCGAGTGGTTAAGGAGAAAGATTAGAAATCTTTTGGGCTTTGCCCGCGCAGGTTCGAGTCCTGCAGTTGTCGTTATTTTTTTTTTTTTGACTTGTGGAGTATGATGATCATGTACAATGTAGTAAAGTAGTGCAAGAAATGCGTAGAAAAGGGAGATTTGGACCTAAACAGAACGGTAGAGAGACCTAATGCAATAGTAGATAGTAGAACAATAGAAATTGAGCAACGTTTCTTAAATTTCTCTGGTGATTTTCAGAAATTGCAATTTTGATTTCAGCAACAATCAAAAAAAACATGCAAACCAATTTTCCTTATTAATCAAAAAAAGTTTAAATTTCCTTTTGATTAGCACAATTTATAAGGATTAGCTATTATAAGTGATTATATTGATTTTGTATGAGTTATTAGATCATGTCTACCATTGAACCGAACGGGGTGACCCTTGACTCACTTCGGGATTTCCATGAATCTAATCTCAATGGGGTGAAGCTGACAGATGTCGACTGGTTCCTAAGAGATCCCGACATTGATGAGGATGTTAAAGTGGAGAATATTGATAGTGATATGAAATCAAACGGTACTATTGTTACTCAGCACAATTTAGATACAGATATTTCCAATTCGAATGACAATAATCAAACAAAGACTAAACCTTCAATAGGTCCTATAAAAGAAGAGAATGTCACCAGATTGAATAGTCAAGAGACTCCGAGATCAAGACGTAATACTGTCACTTCGTTATCTTCCAATAATTCCAATCTGAGTGGAGGTTTCTTTTCGAAGATAAAGGGTAAATTACGTAAAGAATCGAGTCCTGCGCCAAATAAGATTAATAGTTCTCCAAGTAAACCTAATGGCAATGTTCCAGTACCATTAGAACCTCCTCTGGAGCCTCCACTTTTTAAATCAAATTATGACATCACCGCTTATCCTAAAGATAACAAGATTTCAAATCTACAAGAGGCTAAACTAAGCTCGCTGCCCATGAATGATGCTGATCCCAGGTTGGAAGAGTATATCAAGTTTTACCAGAAACCAGATAATTGTTTTAGGAGAAAATCTTCGACTTCGTCAGATTGTCCCTTACCAAGTGCGTTGGTTAGTACCTACGATACCAATTTGAGTAAAACTGCCACCAATACTTCTGCTAGTAAAAAAGATACTGCACCACAAAAATTTTCCTTCTTTAGAAGGAAAACTGTTACCAATTCTTTCTCCCAACCTGACTCAAGAGTGTCCATGGACTCCTCGGTATCAAACACCTCGCTCCCCTCAGAAGCAACCTTACCCGAGTTCAAGGACTTGAAACCTTTGAAACGAGTCGCCTTCCATTCATCTACTTTCTTGATTGATCCTCCTCAGCAGATTCCCTCGAGGAATCCCAGAAAGGGTAATGTCGTCTGTGAACCTAATGGTACTATTAAGATTAACCCCCTCACAGAAGAAGATAAAATCATGATGACCAAAGCCCTGATTGGTCAAGGTGGTGGGATTGTCGTAGGTGGGACTGGTGCCTTGGGCTACATCAAAAAGGAAGATCAACAAGATGAGGATTCGTCGATTTTGGATAATGACAATTCAACTACCAAAACTGATGACGACGAACCTGATACTGCCATTGATCATCACATGAAACATGTCGCTATCGATAAACCCTTGATCCATTCGCAACCCAATTATTATGATGCCCCGATCAAGAAAATGGCTCTCGACTTAATGTACACTCGATGCTGTCATTTACGTGAAATCTTGCCCATTCCAGCAATTTTAAAGCAAATTCCTAAAGGTTCGATGGCTCCTATCCCCCTTTTGCAATTGAGAAACCCGTATCCAACAATGGTGGAAATTCAAACATTTGCCGATTTCTTAAGAATCGCACCCATTATTTGTTTATCATTTGATGGTGTCAACCTTTCGTTAGATCAATTTAGAATATTGTTATCAGCAATGGCAGCTAAATCTCAATTGGAAAAATTGAGTTTGCGAAATACTCCAATTAGTCACGAAGGTTGGTCGTTATTATGCTGGTTTTTATCTAGAAATAAAACGTTGAATAAACTAGATATCACCCAATGTCCTTCCCTCTCATTGAACATTTTAAAGAAGAAGAAGAGAAAGACGAGCGATTCTAAAAGGTTCGATGAAGATGTCAAACGAATGGTTTGCAATAAAGAAAATAGATCCGAAATGGATTGGTCGTTGTTTGTCGCTACTATGGTGGCACGTGGTGGTATTGACGAGTTGATATTGACCGGGTGTTGTATTAATGATGTTGACATTTTTGAAAAATTAATCAAGATGGCAGTGGCTAAACACACTTCGAGATTAGGATTGGCATACAATAAATTATGTGCCAAACAGTTCAAAATATTGGCGGATAACTGGTTATTCACTGATATTGCTAAGGGGGTTGATTTGGGATATAATGACTTTCTGTCGAGAAAAATGTTGAAGATTTTCACTGATAGAAAAGATGATCCAAATTTCAAGGAAACGATTTCAAAAGCGAGTTTGCGTTTCCTTAGTATGAATTCTACAAATTCAAGGTTCTCTGATTCATTTAGAGAAGTTTTTGAGATGGTGCTCATGAAATTGCCAAATTTGAAGTATCTTGATATGTCTAATAATCCTCGTTTATTCGGCACTTTGACTCCTGAGTATATTGCCGAGAACTGTAAATTTGCCACTAAATCGTGTAATCTTGCTGATGCAATGGATCAGCAAATGAGTCCGGCAGCAATTTTATCATATTTCACCTCGAGATTACCATTATTTCCACAACTAATTAGATTGCACTTGGAAAATAACAACTATAATACGGATTCCATTATTCAAATAGCGAAAGTTTTACCATTTTGCAAGCATCTTGGATATTTTTCCTTGGTTGGAAACTACATTTCTATATCTGCAGCTTCAGCATTGATTCAAGCTGTGAAGAATTCTTCAACATTAATGACATTGGATTGTGATTATTCAAATTTCCCCGATTTATTCAAAGAATCTATGGGTTTGTATTCCATGAGGAATATGGAAAACTTGTTGAATGCAACCAAGAAAAATGCTACTATACCTGAAGAAGAAGAAACGTTGACAGAACAATTGAACAAAATATTAGCAGTGAAGGCAGAAAAGAAATTAGATCTCAAGTCACCCGATGTTGTGAAATTTATAAACCGAGCCAACAGTATTCGATCTGAATTACAAAAGACCATCAGTGAATTATTGAAACTTCAATTGAAGAATGAATTAAATTTGGAAGGAAAAGAGACTTTGATAAGATTTATCTTTTTAGATTCGTCTATTGAGACTGGTCTTCAATTGATTGATAATTCATTAGTTGGAAATGGGGATGCTAAGTCGACGGCAATATATGCGTTATCTGCAGAGGATGAGAAGAATAAGTACGTTCAGAACGGACTTGATCCCGGAGATACACCTATTGAGGTTGCAAATGATGGAAGCGATCCGGATATACCAGCTAGTGTTACTCCAATCACAATTAGTCGATCGAATTCGAAGACAAACCTTAACCAGTTGAATCGAGAAGAAGGTTCAGTCTTGAAGTTGCTGTCTTTACATAAGTATCATCTTCCAAACGAAGGTGATTTCGAAGATAAATATGAAGAGGTTTCAGGCGACGAAATCAGAAAGAAGGTTTTGGGTGTTGATTTTAAAGACGTCGACCAAGTTATTAAATATTTGAATAACTTAAAAGAACAAGGAATATCATTGGAGAAAGTTTACTTGGATGCTGGCGTCCAGGAAAATGAATATGTACAACAGTTGAAAGATAATACCTTCAAGTTTGATGAGATTGAGCAAAAGTTGAAAGTGTTAGCTCAATCGAATTCACTAGACATTTCCAAGATAGAACAGAACAAAGCCAAGGAAAAACAAGAACCAACTCCTGAATCCGGCGATAAAGGCGCCAAGGATGGGGTTGCAATAAACAAGGCGTATGATAAGTTCCTTGATACTATGAAGGATAAGTTTGAAGATAGACGTGACTCTCAATCATAATGATAATAATATAATATTTTAGATGTTTTTTTTTCTTTATTTGGCATTTATTGTCCTTAGACTTTTATATAGTACAAAGTTTATAAAATAGTATACATTAATGGTGAATCAAGATGGATAACCTCAATTAAAAATGTTGATTAGAATTCGTCATCCTCATCATCTCCTTTGGGTTTTGTATCGAATTCATCATCACTGTAAACTTCCTTATCATCATCTCTTACATCTGTTTTTTCTGCCTCTTCGGCCAAATCTTCACAGGCATCGATCCAGTCTGAGTATATGTCGACAGGTTGGGATAATGAATTTATAGCAGTTTGAAAACTTTGTCCACAGATTTTACAATGTAATTCACCCAATAAGTTTCTTTTATCTAACACACAAATCACCGATTTTTCGTGATTACAAAATAAACATGTGAATGTGGTATCTAGTGTTTGTTTGATCTTCTTAACTGGCTTGGCAGACGACTTTCTTTTACCCATATTGTATACTGATGTACTATACTGCTGTAGAATCAAATTTCACTAGCGAAAATCGTCAAAACACACGACCATTTAAATTTATATAGTAATATGGTTAATATGTAATTATCTATTATAAATAGGTTGTAATATGCTTATTTATTAATCATTTGTTGAGCCTTCTTCTTTAGTCTCATTTCCAATCTAGTTTTTTCAAATTTCATTTGATCGTTAGCAGTTTGATTGGAATTTGATACTTTTGAATTGGCAGAATCAACCGAAGACCTGGCTGAACTTATGGTGACTTTGATATCCGGGTTGTATTTTGTATTTAGCTTGATTCCATACTCGTAAAGTTGTAGGTCGTTATCTCGCCTTTCATAAAGATTTAATGCATCTGTGTATAGGTTATTAATGAATTCCAATTTTGCACGCTTATTGTGGGTTTTATTTGATATTGGGTAATGCAATAGTAAGGAAATAGTTTCGGCGAAATCACAAGTAATTAATTCCGGTTTAATTTGAATCAATAGTTGGATAATCATGAATGTAATGAACTCTGGTACCGGGACTATGCGATTATCTGATGACGAAGTGGCAATTAGTTTATCCCAAAGTAAACTTATCGTATCCAAATCACCTAGTTCTCTTGATAATAACAATCGTAAATATCGTATAATCCATAATTGTGACTCTAGTTTCAATTTGTTAATCAACGTATAATGGATGAGTTGATCGATTTTCATCAATTTGATATTGAAATATTCTATAGATTTCCATAAAGAATCCTCGGTTTCGTAAAACTTATCAATGATTCTTGACTCCACTATAAATTTATTGAAAATGGTGAATAAGTCATGACTAAGATATTTTGAATTGTAAAGATTCAAAATTGATAACTCTTGTTGAGATAAAGAATTGGTGCTGGGGATGGTGATTGATTCTGTAAACAAATTCATGTATAATAATCCAATAATCTCATGTATTCCTTGCTTGTACCCTACTTTTGAATTACATTTCGCCCAAACGTATAATACTTCAATCAATATTTTCTTATGAGTTAAATGCAATGGATTGGTATTGGCATAAAATGGATCTCCTGGGAATAAACGATCAATATCCATAACAATTGTTGTCAACAATTCCACATCTTCATCAGTATGTTCATAATTCAAGGGAGGAGTTGAAGTTCTCAGTCTTGGCGCTAGTGGATCTATAGAAGCACTGGTACGACTCAAGTTATGTTTCAAATTCTTCGACGTTATCTTGGTCGGGCTGGCAGATCTAGACTTGTTTCTAACTAGATCTGATTTATAAAAGCTAGAATCTTCATCTAGTTTTGACCAAGGAATCTTCATATCTGAACGATGCACCAACTGATGAAAGACAGCTCTTGTGTTATGGAAATGGGAATCCCATTCATTGATGTTCAAACTACCTGTAATCAAGCAACTTTTCCACACCAACACCCTAGAATAATTACCAGAATTATATGGATTATATTCATTTTTACTTATAGCTGCTTTCAATTGATTTAAATTCTTAAATTGATCTATAGTTAAGAAAACCCGTGAAATGAGTTCATTCTCTTTGATCATAATGCCTATCTATCTATCTGTGTCTTATATCTTCCATGTTAAATCAAGTCAGTTTCAGGCTGCTAAACTGGTGATGGCTTAGATACAGGTCAAGCCGCACCAGATTAAGATTTGAAATTTTACGAAGAGCAAGTGAAGAAAGTGAAGGAACTAATTATAGCAGATAATGTCAGACATTAATGAAAAATTGCAAAAGAGTTTAGATCAATTAGCTCAGAATGAAGTATCTTTGGGGGTAGCAGAAAGAGAGGCCGAAGTTTATAGAATTGCACATACTCAGAAGATATATCAAGAAAGAAACCAGATTGTTAAAGATATTTCCAAGTTTTGGTATATAGTGTTGGCTGAAAATGATGATTTTGTTGATTATATTAGTGTCGAAGACTTGAAGTATTTGGAAGATATCACAAATATTGAAGTAGACTATGAATTAGATGATGAAAAAAATAATCAAGAAGGGATTAAGAATTTCACAATCACTATAACTTTCGATAGTGATGAGAGTTTGATTGCTAATCAAGTAATCAGTAAACCTTTCAAGACAATTATACTAGAAGGCGAAGAAAGAATTGTTAGTAAACCTATAGAGATGAAATGGCCCCAAGAAATGAATAATATCAATCCTCAATTGATAAAAGAAAACAATTCAGAATTGTCTAAGGAAGATAAAAAGAATTATCGTTTAGGAATGAAATCCTTCTTCTCTTGGTTCCAATGGACTGGTGAAAAACCAGGTAAGGAATTCAGAAACGGTGAAGATTTAACCAGATTGATTATTGACGATCTTTATATAAATGCCGTGAAATATTATGTCTTAGCCTTGAATAATGATGATCAAGATGAAGATGATGAAGAAGAAGACTCTTCTGAAGGAGAGGAATTGGACTTATCTGAAGACGAAAAGGATGACAAAGAACTGGACCAACCTTTGAAAAAGCAAAAAGTTGATTAGACGAAATACGATGGGAGATTAGCGTATATATGTATATACTTACTCTCAATAAATGAGAAAGCAAAGAAATCATAAATATTTGTACAAAGTTGACAACAAGATTATTTTCAAGTTCTAGGATAAACTAGTGTTTGACGGATATTCTTGAAAATGACTAGAGGATAATTTGGCGAAATATTGAGTTGATTTGAGATGGTGTACCCAAAGTTCTTAGTATTTGTGGAGAAACAAAGTGAAGAATGGCATACTGAAAACCAGAATGATACTTCAAGAGCAAATAGAAGACGACAATACGGATAGGATTAATTGAAGAAAACTGGTGTTATCTACTCTTGTATGAAGTTTTCTTAAGGTTCATGATGGGTTCAGTAGCTTAATTTGCTTTGTCTAATTTTACATTACCGTGGTGACATGAATATATATAATTTGAATGTTCTCACTGTGATTTGGTTTCTGTCTGGTGTTCAAGGTTGGCACGAAAAAACATTGAACATATGTAGTCACACGGGTTGCACTATGGTTATCTCAAAGTTGGAGATATGTGTACGTATTCGCTCACATATATAAGGCGTTCATTATCTTGTGAGCATACACAGGTTTTACATTTAGCAATAAACAGTTGTACAGCTGAATCCTTACAATTACTGTCCATTGGTATTGGATCAGTCTAAGAATATGTTGAATTTAATCTCCAAGTTTCTGTGAACATTGTGCAACATGTCTGTCGATCGATTGTTAATTCCAAGCGTATTTAGTTAGAGACAACGGTGAAATAAATTTGAGTTTCTAATTAAAATTAAGGTTACCTTCATTTGAATTGCAAGTGTTATGGATAAAACATTACTTGAGAACTATGCTGAGTTGGATACTTTCATTTGTTCAATTTGAGTTACCCTGATTTGAATTGGGTATAAAAGGTTTCCAGATTCTCAAACTCAAAGTAAACTTTTTAGTTTATTTTCTTTTGAAAATCTAACTCGTTGCTAACTATTGCTTTGTGTTAAAAATGCTGGTTCTACAAAGTGAATACTTATAGCTAATATATGTTGCTCAAAATATATGTAGAACCGTAGTGAAACGTTGGATTATCTGATCAATGACTACTCTCCATCAATCTATTCAATTAAGAGAAGTTCCAATTGCTTAAATAGGATTTTATAAAAGCAAACATTAACATTCAAATTCTATTTAGATAAACTACCTATTCACCAAGTAGAGCGATACGACTTGATTTAGATAACTTTTAGAAGGATATTTACAACTACTCGCTCTATAAAAATCGAGTGACGACCTTAACCAAAATATAACATTTTCTTTCGAGTATTTTCTTCGATATTATTTTATTATTAGCTAAAATTCTTTAAATTCAGAAATGCATGTAAAATGTATGCCTGCAATGTACTATGTTATTGTTATATGTTCTCAGATGATTATTGCCTACAGTTTATAGTTCTAGCGGCAATATCAGAGTTGAACATCCAGATTTGGAAAGCAGGGGTTACCCTGATTTTATTTTATTTACAACTTTTATAAACCAAATGTTGTTTATTTGAATGACCATGAAGTCTTATTCAAGTAATATTCCAACTCTATTTTTAGATTCTCTTTCTAATATAAATAGGAGGGGAATCTCCTATTTTATGAACATTAGCAAGATTTTATCTTGCTCATTGCTAACTATTACTTAATTGTTGAGATTCAAGAATATCCGCAACATAGTCGCTAATATATATTGCTGAAAAAAAACAATGTAGTACCTCTATCAATGTTCAGCATCCTCGATGTGTGTTTGATCTTTACTTACTCTTAAACAGAAAAAGTCAAATTGATTATATCATATACGTTTTATGACAATTAACCAGTTTTTTTGGAATGAGAACATCCAAAACAGGTAGTGAGGTTACCCTGATGCAATGCAAAATGAACAGAATCTCGGTAGCTGGAATACCAATTCTATATTGCAATATCTTTAATATACTAAATGACTTGTAGTTTAAGTAATCAATCAATCTTCAATGATGATATATTCATTTCAGATTATGATGTGGCACAATAATCATGGCAATTATTGATTCAGCAAATTAATTTGACAATAATATCCCTATTAATTGGGAATTAAAGTTACCCTAAACTGTATTCTAAAAATAACCAAATCCCCCATTAATCAAATTTCCCCTTCATTTTTAGATTGGCATTTGCTAATCATTGATTTTACCTTCTGGCTTGACAAATACAAGGTGAAATATGTAATGTATACATAGCTTAAAGTGTTTGTTCCTCTGTATTCTCTAAGAATGTTAAACACAGCTGTCATATAGTATTATTATAACTTTCACCAAATTCAAGTTAGCAGGGAACAGTTGAATCGTATCTACAGGTGACAGGGTTATTGCTATTTACTAAAAATCTTGAGCATTTCTCTGTTAATTTCTGATGATTCCATAGTTAAACCTATCAAGTATATGAATCATGCCACTTTGGAGAGTATTCTAATGAAGTAATGAGTTTACCCAGACTGCAAATCAATATAAAATCATTTTAAATTCGGCGTTAAAACTTTTTCCCTATTTTATTTTATTTTATTTCCTTTGAATTGTTAATGTTATTTGTTATACACATAAATTGATTAACTAGATCTTGCTAACTATTGCTGTAAGCTGTACAACTGCTCGATGTTAATTTTTTGAATAGCTAATAAATATTTGCTTAACCAACTGTAGAGAAATTGAATAAACACTGAAACTATCATTGAACTCACAATCTATCCATTATTCGCCTGATACCATCCCAAGTTCTCTTCAAGTTACATAGAGTTTATCAAGATTTTTTAGAGGTAAGTAATGGAAACACCTTCTTTAAACTGGCTTGGGCTACGTTAGTTACCCGGCGAAATTTACAACTATATAAATCATTAAATAATCATATAATTTTTTTTGAATCTTTACTTTATTTTTTTAAAGTCAATAGCTAACTATTGCTGCTTCCAATTATATTATGGAGTTGTTTGTTTATTGCTAATACATATCTGCTTAATTATTTTGTAGTTGTAATTCCTCGTTTTGAAAAGAGTGGTGGGGAATATTAACTTTGGTTGATTTATATCTCTTAATCGCTCATGTATGTTATAAACAGCAATACAGCCGCTTACCGCTTAGTATAGGCTTACAATAGAGCGTGTATATATAAGATTACTATCTCGCTGGCGGTAAGCTGATTATTGTAATCAATATCAACTTGATTGGTTGTTTACAGTATCAACGAACTTTGTAACCACCCTAGGTTTATATAGCAGCTAACGGCAAAGAACCTGTATCGTTCTGTTTCAGTGAATTCTAGGGGTTAGTTCATGCCGTCATCATTATTTGATGGTTCCGCCTACGAACTTTTCATTACTTGGAAACTTCAATTGTCTACAGTCCATCTTCTAAGAATTTGCGATTATTAATAATTCAGAATTTTATTAATAAGTTACCATCAGATGTATGCTTATCTTGTAACCTGGGTGATGTACATGTGTAAGTTGCAAAGACTTTTTCAAACCCAACCAAAATTCTCACACAAGTTCAAATTGGGAAAAAAACTAAACAAAAAAAACTAAAAGCACCCAGTATATACGTAAACATGTAATATAGATTATTACACCCAAACAGCCATGATTCTATAAAATTTTTGATTGCCATTTATCCTACTCATCGTATGGATACTGGCGGAATTTTTCCATTCAAATAGTCTAGCGCCGTGGCGCAGTGGAAGCGCGCAGGGCTCATAACCCTGATGTCCCCGGATCGAAACCGGGCGGCGCTATTTTGTTTTTGCAATTTGATGTGTTGAAGTTAGCAAGTTGAAGCCACTATGTTAGTTTACATAGCAGTTGAGAATGGTCAACGTAGATGGTTTGAATTGGTTTTTTTGCACTTTCGTACTTCATCAATTAATTTACTTCGACTACCTTATCTTTGGTGGTTATTCTGCGCATTATTTCACTACTCGCCATATCGCCATACCACCACATTACCATTTTACCACATTGTAGGTAAAACTCAATAGTATCTATCTTGGACCCTTGTTATAGAAATATCGAAACTAATAATACCTTCACCATTTGGTGGGCTCAAATTTGGCGAGGAACAAATAAATCTTGAGCGGGTATAGAAATATTGAAGCTCAAACACATTTCTCCAATTGGTTACATTGTGTTAATAAAAACCAATACATGTGAATACCACTAAATTCACCGATTGGTAGCTCAATGTTGATAACCATTGGTGCTACCCCCCCAATTCGTCAATCAAGAGATACTTATTCAAAGTACTTCTCACCACTCTATTTTTCCATGAACCGAGGTTTAATTTTTAGCTAAGGTTATATTAAGAATGTGAATATCAAGGCTTGGCTTTCAATTAGCGTATAATCGAGTGTAATGTAGATGACTTGAGATGATTAGGACTTACATTTATATAACTATAGGTAAGCTGATGCTTGTGGCGAATGTCTCTTGGCTCAATATTTTTAAAATAACACAATATGAAATTAGTCAATTGCATTAAATCTTCTGGTTCAACTACAGTATTACTTAATTAACCAATCACCACTTCGTGGTGAATGGTTCATACATTCAATCATCACTGGATTATGGTTTAATTCGCCAATCGCCACTTCGTGGCGAGTGGAGACTTAACCCTCTAACTCCTTTTCCCTAGCTAACTTATTAAATCTAATTAATGAGTAAAACCCCTCAACAAAGTTGAAAAAGATCCATTGTGCACTTTGCTTAGGAGGAACTCTATATTTAACCAAATTCTTTCTCATAACAAAAAGAATTTCAATAATATGAATAACATACATTCCTTTAACAATGTTTGCACCATGTTTCATTAAAAACATCAAAATCAGACTTACTGCAGGTCCAGCAAAGTCTGGAACTAATCCCATAAGCTTAACGGAGGCGGGGCCCACGCGTTTAATGAAATCGCGGGGTTTCCAGGTAGCGTAAATGGAAGTGAAGAAAATCAAGTATAAAAAGAATTCTTCTGGTCTAGAAGGATAAGTGACCTTGGTGACTTGTTTATGGGAATAACCCTGTTGCTTGGCTGTGTAAACAGCCATAGCAACTAACTTCGATTTTAAATCATGTAATTTTTCAACCTTGACATTATCGTCTTCTATAGCATTGGCGAAATAAATAGTCACTGATTTAGGAGTGGACTCAGTAGAGACATAGTTAATCTCCACTTTTTCAACGTCGATATCGGCAATTCTCACTGAACGAGCATTGATAGTTGCGGGAGAGACTTTACCGTAGACAGTAAGGTAATCAACAAGAGCCAACTGGTGGTCTCTGTTCATATGTTGTATGATTCTAGTACTAGCTTCAGACATTGTATAGAGAATTGTAGTTGCTAAAATAAAATTGGATAATTTCCAATGGTTATATATTCATTTGTCTTGTGAATTCGCGATTGGCTTATGAAAATTAAATATTGCACCACGAGAGAAGTTACACTGGCGGTAGTAATAGGAATAGTACTACTTACTACAATGTACGAATAACCTCTACTGCTACACCCACACCTTCCACTCTTATTATTACAACCCACATCTACAACCTCTACTTACCAGGTTATACTTTCACATTCTCACTTCCGTTCGTTCCCTCTCTTTGTCTCTCCCACTGGGTCTCCTTAAAATGTTGAGTTTGTTATTGTCTTGTCGGTAACCATTACTGTATGATACGGAGAATGGGGTAGACTCATTGTCTCCTACACGGAATTAGCTCGGGTTTAATTCATAGTACCATCGTGACCACAGTGCAGATCCTACTAATTAACCATGGTTGATTTGTGGGGGTGCTTTTGACTGTGTCAGTGGACTGGATAGATTGGTTATATGGTGTAGAAATATTTGAGAATGTTATGAAAGAGTTTGTGGTAGAAACAGAGATATAGTTTAATTGGTAGATGTTTTGTTATTAATAGATAATTGATAATGAGATGCAAAAAATTCGAAAATAAGAAATTAAATAGGAAACAAAAAAGGAAAAGATTAGTTCGAAGAGATTAATTTTAATATGATAGATCTCTTTCTCCTTTCCCTTTTATTGTTGATGGCTTTCAAAAAAATTGTGGTGATATTTTTGTGTCATTTTATTTGATTTTCGATTGGGTGCTAAAAAAAATATTATAGATACTAGATAGGTTACAGAGAAGGGCTTTTCATGGCAATCCCATTGACTCATCAGCAGGTGGCTACTGCCGTAAACCACCACATTTACGAATACGAAGTTAATGAATCAGAATCTTTGACTTTTCTTTATAATTTGCTCTACGATAAACAATCAACCCTTTCGCAGGCTGATATCTTGGATATCTTGAATAATTTTAAAAATAGAGAGGATAACTTGCCATTTG
The DNA here is from genome assembly GCA_037042355.1 of Candida sp. Y128-05E. Classification (NCBI taxonomy): domain Eukaryota; kingdom Fungi; phylum Ascomycota; class Pichiomycetes; order Serinales; family Debaryomycetaceae; genus Candida; species Candida sp. Y128-05E. The sequence goes on along the minus strand of JAXQKE010000288.1, from coordinate 9,631 downwards.
CTATTGAAAATGGAGCTAAATCGGATTTGCAAGGGGTGTATTGGAAACAGGATTTGTTTGAGAGATTTAGAAAAGAAAGGGGGAGGATTGGGAGAGATAATTGGTACTTTGATTTTGAGGGATCAAGAGAGAAGGCAATTGGGGTATGTATGAGCACGAAGTGCTCTATATAACCACTTCGTGGTTATATAGAAGCACGTAATCATTTTGATTAATTGCTAAAAATTTCAGACTATCGTTATGATATTCTGATCAGCAATAAGTTCTACTATTTGCATTTAAATTTTGAGAAGACTTAAACACCTTTTCAACTTTTCTTAAAATTATGATATTTCAGCTATACTTGGTTTGGTTTTAGCTGCGTGGTTGATTTTGCGGGTTTAGCTGGCTTTTAAGGTTTTTTTTTTCATTTTAAGATTATTGGAGTGGTAGTTGATATTTAACAAACAGGTTTGGATGATATACTCTTTTTTCATAGATTATGATTGATAAGAATTTGATGTGTGATGTGGTCTAAAGTTTGCTTGTTAGCATATCTTTTGCACTGTTTTCGATATCAGTACCTTTCTAAGCTTGATAATCGTTTTTGAAAATTCCCCAATCGCATATTGTCAATCTAGCAATTCCATCAAACCACTGCGTCTCTTCACTTGTGGATAAACTAAACCAAACAACAGCAAACCAAAAAATATAATGTACTAACTTTTCTAGTTGACCAATTTAAAAGCATTTAAATGTCAAACAGAATTTTATAAGTTTGATAAATTCTTCACCAAATTGAAGCTTCACATTAACCATTTTCAACTACGAAACTTGGTTTGTTGCGGCTCCAATATTTCTAATGGAGTCTACTATCCTACCAGTTGTTTCCACGATTTCAATTTGGAAACTGTTCATACAAATAGTTTCCATGATACCCCCGACGAAGAACATAACCCATATTTCAAAGTAAATAGATTAATGCCCGATAATTTGGTATCGGAAAAATCGCAATCGATGAAATTGGATTGTTTAGTTGATTCAAGGGCTTTATTAAAGAATTCCAATAACCGAATATCTACTTTAACATGCACCGATAAGTACCTCGCTTGTGGTACATATGGAGAATCTGAAGGGGGGTTTGTACTAACAGACATTGAGGATCCCGATAACACCAAGACTATTGGTGATGTCTACTTGAGTGAGGCGATTACAAACCATATAATAATTAACGAATATGATGATGAATTAATAGTATCATCCAATGATAAAAAAATACGTTTTGTTGATATATCTAAACTAATGACTAAAGACACGCTAAATCTCCCGTTTGCAATTAATTGTGCTTCTATCAATAAATTCAATTCGAATGAGATTTTTATCGTCGGCGATGATTTGAAAGGTTATATTATTGATAAACGTATAAAAGTCGATAATATCGATCGAGGGGTGGCATTTAAAGGCCACAATGATTTTGGTTTTAGTTGTGATTGGTCTTCAAAAGATGAGACTCATTTATTAACTGGTAATCAAGATAGTTGTGTAAAATTATGGGACAAACGGAAAAGTGACGAATCCGTGTTTAGTTGGAGTGGATCATTAGGGGCATCGAATATTAATAATGGTGGTCCAGTAAGAAATTGTAAATTCAGTAATAATGGCGAATTTATAACCTGGGCCGAAAGTTTAGATCATGTTGGGGTAATTCAAATGGATGATTTGAAGTCATGTGAAGAAGATATGGTTTCCAGAATTCAATCGATTGATTTTATCGGGAAATGTGTCGGTCTCACGTTTGCTCCAATTGAAAATGGATACGGAGAACAATTGATTATAGGAGTAAACGATTGTCCTCTAGGGGGAATCTTAAGTTATAAATTGGAAAGTCGACAAAAAACTTTGGATTTCGATTTTCAATTCTAAGGATAGTATGGGTAATAGGGTAGGTATTAATAACGGATAGAGATATTTAGGACAGTAAATACATGGACAATTTGGTTAATTCTCTCTTTTCTTTTTACCACATTTCTTCCAAGTTTTCACTTACTTGAAGATTTCCACCAACTTCTAAAACCAACTCATCTAACTTGGCAATCTTGTCGGATTCCTTGACGATGGTTGCAATAACTCGTAACTTATTTCTCGCTTTGCTGACAATTTTCTCATAATTTGCAACATCAGTTTCTCCATTATTATAAGATATCCCACTTAACAATTCTTGTAATTGATCCAAATGACCCGCCAACGATTTAGATTCGTACTTATCTATATTTTCTTGCCAATATTTCAAGAGTCCATCGATATATCCTACTATAATGAACCGTTGAAAACCAGTTTGATAACCATACTCTTTTCCTTCAAGAAGTTGCAGGTGAGTTGACTCCTCTATTCCCTCTGTATATCCCAACTGATACTGAGCCAACTCGGGGTTCAATACTTCATCTGTGTCTATTTCCATTCCAGCCATAGTTAGTAATCTCATCGCCAAATTTCCAGGTCAATGCGACTTGAGCCTAGGTTGCATTAGATATAGAAATTGACGAAGATGCCAGATGATGACATTGATGAAATAGAGGTGGATTATATTGGTAGTAATAAGCTAAAGAAGTCTCGAGAAAGGAACGGTTTGCGTTTGAACTATGATAGTGACTCCACAGATGAAGATTATGCTGAAAAAGATGTTGAGGTTGCAGAAGAGCCCAAGAAAGGGGATGATAATGATGATGACGACGACGATATGTTTGCTAGTGATGATGATGCTGATACTAAGAATGAACCTACAAATGGTTTAACCACGGGCAATGATGCTAAATCTGAGGTCAATGATGGCCCGAAGGAATATGATGATTTGGATCAAGTGCCAATTGATAACGAGGGAGAGATACATGATTATTACAATAATGTCGAGAATATAGAAGATTATCCCTCTTTCAGGAAGGCAAAATTGAAAGAACCCAAGATGGAAGCATTTATTGAGACCGAGGAAGGTGACGTCACAGCTGAGCTTCCAGAAGAAGATGAAAAGGAGCTTGCGGAGGATCTGTGGTCAAGAGATTTTAAACAGGAGGATATAATCAAAGCCAAAAGAGCCCAAGAACAGCGAGAGTCCGCTCTTGCAAAATCAAAACCAGTATCTGCAACAGAAGATTTATTGGCAAGTTTGATTGAGTTTTTGGAACCTGCCGAAACACCACTTGAAGCTTTGGCTAGATTTAATCCAAAGCAGAGGAAGAGAAACAAGAAAATAACTGGCGATGAAGAGACAAGAAGGAAAAATGTTCTAGACCTCACTGACTTATGTGAAGAATTAATTAATGAGAAACAGTTCCCAGATACCTATGACATGAGTCGAGAAGAGCTACTCCGTGCCTACAAGCTGGAAACAGGAACAGATTATAAACAAGCAAAAGGAATAAAAAGACGCCGAGATGATGATGAAGATGAAATCGACGACGACAATATCAATTACGGCGAAAAAATCTGGGAGTTTAAATGGAGTGCAGATGATACGATCAATGGACCATACTCAAGTTATGAGATGCTGCATTGGAAAGAAGGTTACTTTACAAATGAAGTTTTGGTTCGAAGAATTGGCGAGCCACATTTTTTAGCATTAGACGCGGTTGTATTCGATCAAGTATAATTCCTAACTATATTGGTTATTATTAAGATACTCATGGATTGGAAAATTGACATTCGTGGCAAGAACCTCGACCGTGGTCCAAGGGATATTACATTTCCACCTTACTTTGGCACCAAGAATATCAGAATTTGCTGATTTAACCAAAAGTCCAAGGGAGTATAAAGTTGCGATTTGACTGTTCAAATCAGTATTTCGACTCAATGTGAATGTTGCTATTTCCGATTGCTTCTTCTCTTCGCTGATTGAAGGATCCTCGTAGATATTCAGGATTTCTTCTCTTTCCGATTGAAGAAGTGCTTTCGAATGTGCTCGATAAATCACCGAAAGAATGGCAAACATTCTTTCCAAGTCAAAATAATTCGGCTGCAATAATCTGGCATCAATGTCACCTTTAGTCATGTGTCCTTTCTTTATCTTAGCAATTTTAGATGGACTGGCGGTTAGTTTCTTCTTTTTTAATTTGATTGACGAGAAGAAATGAACATCGGTCCTGGGTTCATTGAATGAAGCCAAGAACGCGGCTATAAGAATGAATTTTGAATGTAGTGGTAAATCATCGACGTTTTCATTATTACCGGAAATTTCCTCCTTATTTGTAGCATATTCCAATACCGTGGCATTATTTATAACATTATCATTAGTGAATATATGTTGTCTTTCTTTATAAACCTTAAAGAAATCAGTTACAGTGTATCTTTTCTCTAACACTGGCTGTATTATTGGAATCCATAATTTGCTTGCAATGTTCCGAAGTAAACACAAATCGGGTCCAGTATAATGAAAATACAAGTCGGCAATAACCTTCACATACTGACTCCAGAAATCATGACTTGCTGGATTATCATCTAATTCGGCTTCTCCAAATTTGCACATTTGATTATTCTGCAAAATAGCGATTATCTGATCTTCAGAATACGTATCAAAAAATATATGGGGGATGGAACCACTGGCTATTTCTATGGGATCATCAGAGGTGGTGATGATGATGGTTAACAAGTTATTGATGGTGGATTGTTCTTTCATTCTGGCGAATGCCGAAATTAACTCGTTTGATGGTTCCATGCACCGATCAATTCGATCTAAAACCAAGACATGGGGCTCGTCATATCCACTTTTATTCTTGAATTTTTCCATAGCAGATATATAACTGGTAAAGTTTTCCCCGTATTCACCTATTCTGTCGTATCCCCATTCCGAAGAAGGAACCTTGCTATCGATGGAATAATTCTTAAGAGCTTTCTGTAAAATGATCTTTTTCGTTATACACTCATCACAGTTTACTATTGTATAGTTTATTCCCAACTTTTCTAGGTGTGTTTTGACCGTCAAAGTTTTCCCTACTGATTTGTATCCGTGTACTGTAACCAAACTAAGATGTCGAACAGTTTCTGGATTAACAAATGCTGCTAGCAAATTGAGTTGATCGCCCCTATGTAATAGCTCGATATTATCAACAGATCCTTCAATTGTCATCGGATCAACTTGTTTATACTTTAACTACTATATAAAATTCTGAGTTTTGTTCCTGCAGCGAACCAAAACTTGGCTGCAAAATTTAAAATGCTGTTTCTATTAAATTGAATCTATAATACTATACAATAGTTAATGATGATGTGATGATTATACTACTTCTTCTAGGAGGTTTGAAAGCAATTGCAAATTAAGAATTTTTGCCACATTTTCAAAAATGTTGATTTTCTTTTCCACTTCATGGTGACTGATAGTTTCCTTCCAGTTCCCAGAACATTTACAATGCAAACTTAAATTATCACCTCTGACCTGTTTACATTTGTCACATTTAAAATCTTGTTGGTAGAATTTGGTTAATAATTTTTGAAATTGGGCCACCATTTGTTCTTCCATGGAAACTTTATTATATGGATTATTACAACTTGGACAGTTCCAGATACTTTGCTCGGAGTCTCGACAGATATCAACATCTCGGATGTAATTACAATAATCACAAGTAACATGCAGCAACCTCAAACTAGCGCTAGGGTACTCGAATTGAGCTTGATTACTAAATTCTTTAACTGCAAATATTGATAATAACTCTTGTCTTAAAACCCTAACTTCGATAGACCTTTTAGTAGACAAACTAAAGACAGCACATAAAAATTTGACTAATTCAAGGGCTGGGTTCTTGAAATCCAAATGGGAACCAGCGAGTTTGGGGAACTCGTACTCCTTGGCGAATTCGGGATTGAAAATAACCTCGTTTTGTGTGTGATATAATTTCTCCATTCTCTTTTGCAAAGGTTTTCTGAACATCTCCATTACACCGTTACTCAAATCCTCTTCTTCCAATTCATTTGCATCGTGTTTCTTTTGCCCGTTCAATATATGCGCTATTTGAGTAACCCGCGGAGAACTCGAAATAGGTCCACCTAATAATGTCTCAACTTTATGTTTGATAATTGCATCTAAAAAGATAATAATCCAGTCATCGAATTCATTTTGGAAAATTAGTGGGAGATAATATTTAATTTGCCAATTGTTAACTGGCACTAAATCTTGAATATCTTCACTAGTGATTTCAGTACAACAACGTCCACTATAATTGTATTGATCCATCCATATTAATGTATCCCAATACTTGGTAATTCCAAGTTCCAAAAAGTTGAATAATGGTTTTGACCTAATTGCTCTCAACATGTATTGACCATAAGCATACGAGTTTTCAACTGATATTTTGTTTGTTTTAACAATCATCTTATTTCTATTCGCATACACAACCAGAGCATTCATTCTCAGGAATTCACCGATTAATTGAAGTAGCGCCTTCGAAGTTAAATTGTGAACATGATGATGCAAAACGTAATCATAAAGGAAAGAATCTTTTCTTTGAACCCAATTTACTAAATTGTTCATCATCGAATCGGCATTGATGTTATTTTTCATGGCATCTTCCCACCAATCTTTCACCATGGATCTTAGAATACCCAATGCTGAAGAAGAAAATGAATCTTCAGACATTGTCGAAGACCCATTGTTAGCATCAGATGTAACAGAGTCTTCTGCTAAATCACTACCCTCTGCCTCGTTAATCAAAGCACTTGTCAAAATTGTATTGATTGTCAAAGTTCCTATTTCCACTTCCAAACAAGCTGTTTCATAAATTTCAGGATTATTAATTTGTGGGAAATCCAAACTTTCATAATCGGGTGATCTATCCATTTCAAATCCACCATGGTCTGGTAAAGAATTTGAAGACCACCACAAAACAATATTGTTCTTTGACAATCTTCTGGCATATTCAATATCAATCAAATAACCAACGTTCTCAATATGCAAATTACATAACGGAACATTACCATAACGAGCCAATGAAATAAGATTGCTGATCCATGCTGCCAAAGCGAAATAATGATTCACCAACCTTTTTGTAATCAATGACTGCCAACCAATTGTTGGTAACGAGAGTTCTCTGATGTTCATTTTGATCGTTGGAACATCGGCCAAGGCACTTAACATATTTACAATTTTGTTAGGATGCAAAGATTGTAGCGCAACTAAACTCATATTGGTTCTGGATTCTTGCATTTTTCCCATGACTTGATTTAGCTTTTTATACAATTTATGACTTTCGGTGTAATAATTAAATTCAAATTCCATGGTCTCTGGATAGTCAATGATATTGTAATATTTGGAGAATTTATCCTTCTTTGCAGCATGAATCTCCGAGTAAATCTTGTCCATGTTGGGGGGTAAACCTTGTGCATTATTGGATGGTTTCAATACAAACAAGGTACAATTGGAATCCCAAGACTTGAATAAAGCAAAAAATTCGTAACTATTGGTGACAATATGTAACAAGTATGTGATATCCATATTGAATCTTTTCAAATATCCCTCATTTTCGATTTTAATTAAATCTTTTCCTTGAAAACCAACTTTCAAACCTTTTCCCAATGCACCAACTTTCTTTTCATCAAATCGAACGTTATTACCCAAATCAATAACTGCTCTTTCAATTGATCCAATTTGTGTTTCATATAATCCTAAAAGATTTGTGTCATTCAATAAACTTGTGGCTTGTTCAGACTCTTCATTATATACAGATTCAGGCATAACAAACTTGTACAAATTAGTTGCATCATGTCCATTGGGTAAAATCGCATTTGACTTCTCGATTTCACAACCATTGATTCGTTTTCTTGGTGATAATTCACTTTTAAAGGAGGCAAATACCCTTCTTGGTATATGGAACGTGAATGCATGTATCTTATTATTGATCAGTAAGTAGGCTTTTACTGCCCCTGGCTGTGTAGGATCCAATTTGTACTCAATAATTTCCCAGTTACCACCTGCAATATTCTCTGCTTGTTTTCTTACAATATCACCTATTGCAGATCTATGGGATGATTCAGAGTTTGCCCCAAATAGTTTCTTTCTTCTTTCTCTGCTTTTTGCTTGATTATTCCATTTTGCTTTTTGATACACCAAAAAACCCTCGTAATCTTCTAGCATTGAAGGACAAGGACCATTCAAAATTGCATCGTTCCTTTCCTGTTCCTCAACACTTTCAATATTCATTTTACCACCTCGTCTTTTACGTGACATAACTTTACCAGTCTTGGGCTTAACAATACCAGAATCTAAATCACCAAAATCTTCAATGTCTTGAACTTCTTTAGCTTGTTTCAACATATCTTTCTTCTCAGTTTTACCAAAGAAACTAGAGATTGACGTTTGTTGTTTCACGTCTTCTTGTCGATTGATTTTCTTTTGCAACCAATCTGGATGTGCAACTCTTGGAACTGGGTTTTTAACATGTTGCAACGCAGCAGGGATCGAAATAATCTTCTGGACAACTGAAGATAATCTTTCTAAATAATAGTTCCAATCGATGATATCACGAGGTCCGAATCGATCCATAGTAGGATCTTTCAACCATTTCTTGAGGAAAAGTTCTTTCTTTTCAGATGAAAAGATAGCAACAGGAATTGCCCTTTCGGTAATTGGCGAACCAATTGGTTTAGCACTAATAATATATTTTGTTGCTAATCCCGCATCTTTTACCATTTCAGCACCTAAAAATTCACCTAACCTTTTCGCAGTAGTAATAGATGTCGACTTTTGATCACCATAATCAGCCAAACTTCTTGACATACTTCTATTCTCACAAATAAGTTCGATCAAATCTTCGTCTTCCAACATTCCCCCTTTTGTATCCAAAACGTCCAACCAATTATTGGCCACGGATGCAACTGCTTGATAACAACCTTCCAATGAATCCCCTTCCAAGAACAATTTAAATATATCCGATTGAAAGTTTTTAATCAACCTTAACTCACCCCTCCTTTTCAACTCAAACCCTTTTAATTCTGCCAAGGTACCATCGTGGTTAAAAACAGCATATCTTTTTTTCAAGTTTCTTCCTTCGTCCAACGATGTTGGTAGAACCATGGCTCTATATGGTCCATCTACCTCAAAGAAGATGGAATTATCTGATTTGGTTTTATATTTGAATGTGTTAGGATCTACCAAATCTTGATATTGATGATTAGTAAACGTTTGATGAACTCTATAATTCAACATAGAACACGGATACTCCAAGAAAATCTTCTTTCCATCTTTGCACTTCAAGTTAAAGTTTTCAGGAAAAGTCTCTGGTAGAATACACCAAATACCATCTGTATCTAACTCCAATGGCCTCCCTATTCTCTCAACTAAAGCTCTTGCCATTTGAATAATAGATGCACCTGTTAGACATGTTACACCAGCCATTTCCATTGAATACCACCTAGAACCCTTTCTCATGACATACCCATAAAATGAATTTAAGATAACTTTATGAGCCAATTGAAGTGAATCATACAAAATTACCATTTTGTTGGCTTCATCTCTAGCAACTTGATCATTTTTATCAATTTTTGATGCCTTACCTTTCCAGACTTTAGCTAATCCTTTGAACTCATAACGACGATCCCTGAAAGATCGAACAGTATCGACATAAAATGGATTTTCTCTTTGACAAATAATAGCTTCTCGTTCAACCACTTTTGT
>JAXQKE010000287.1:0-26672 GCA_037042355.1 Candida sp. Y128-05E | reverse complement strand
CATTGTCGTAATTGGTTTCAATTAAACCAGAGTCGATTTCGGTAATTCCTTCAGACATGATTTCAATATAATATTATATATATATATATGAAATTTAAATGGGTGTATATATTTAAGATGGCAATAGAATCGTTTATATTCTGATGAAGGAAAAATTTTCAAGTCCGGGTAAATACATGGATCAAATCACGTGATATTAATTAAATCCCCCAAATACCCCCAACCAATTAGTAAACATAATAAACTTTTATTAAACAGATGATATATAATTATAAAACAATGACAATCTAATGCATATGAATGACTAATAATAATGACTATTAAGATTTAGAATTAAATAGAATAAAAAAGAAGAGGGGGGAGAACTGAAGAGAAGGAGGTAGAAGTATTGATAGAAGTATTGATCATTAACATATTCTTACTTGGGAAGAGATGAATGATGATTTCTAATCACAGTTTTAAAAATTAACGTGATTACTTTGTAGAATCTAATTGAATATTCTTTCTCATCTAATCAAATACTCTTGTTGGTCTAACATCATCTCTAAATTCCCAAGGGAATAATTTAGGAACTGAGGTATGACTTCTCCACGATGAATCTTCCACTTCTTCTTCTTCTTCGTTTTCATCATAAATCTCTTCAAATCCATCATCTTCCACAATCCCCTGCTTGACGAATTCTTCTTGTGTTTGGGAATATTCTGAAGATTCCTGATCCAAAGTGTCACCTAATTCAGGGAAGTTATCTTCCATAGGTTTGACTTCAATCTTTTCGACCGGCTGCAATCGATGGATTGGTTTATAATCTTCATCATCGAATACACGCTCGGCTTTGACATAGCGCGCTGGGAAGCTACTGTATACTTGTTCTTCTTCTTCCTCCTCCTCTTTAGGTGTTTCTAAGGCAAATTCGCGTTCCACCTGCTCCACCGTTGGTAGTTCTTCGCTCGACAAATACTCTTGTTGGAATTCATCCTGGTAAGTTTCTTCTTCTATTTCGGGCGACTCATTGTTCTCCTGGTATGGTCCATCGTCAGGACTTACTTCTTCATCTTGGGTTGGTTGCGTGGCCAATTCAGCTTCTTGTTGCTCCTCCACTTGTTCCAACACTTCTTCTATGTAAACAGGATCAACTTGTTGATTAATTGTTTCCGGTTCAGCTTCATCCCACTTGTTTGTAAACCCGCGCATCCCCTGTTCTAAGTTGCTAAAGCCAACATCTTGGGGTGCTGTGGCTGGTGGTGCCTCCGTAGCTGGATCCCAATGAGATTCTGGGGCAATGTCGATATTACTTTCGAAATGAGCATAATTATCGGGGTTTAATAAATCACGAGGATCAAAATGCTCAGGATCTGGTACATATGGTGCTGGTGGTTCTGGCTCTGTTGGTGGTTCTTGGGTAGCTTCCACTACAGGTGGTTCTGGCTCTTGTGCAGAAAATTCACGAGGAATATTATCAGTGATAACATCCTCATCTGAGTTATCTGCAATATCTGGTAATTCTTCGACATTACCTACATTTCCATGAATTACATCATGAACCTGGGCATCGCCAAAATATTTCTGCCATTCGACCCACCAAGTTTCAAAGATTCCCAGGCGATCCAAACTATTCCATGGTTTCACTGGTCCAATATAATGTAACAATTTGATCGAGGTATCAGTTTTGTAATAGGCCATACTGGTGAGGAAATAATCATTCAAAGTGGTGACAATTGAATCTTTTGAATCATTAGGGGGTGGTGACGATTCTGATTTTGGGGGTTGGTTAAAATAATTGTATGCAGGGAGATATTGATATTGGATGGACGGAGTACAATTATAAAGGAATGGCAATTTGATCCAATTGGATGAGGATTCTTCAGGGTAACTTTCCAACCAATCAATATCTTTATTAAAATATTGGTTCAATAACCCTTGATCAGCCCCATCAAAACTAATACCTTGACCAAACTTGATCAAATTTAAAAGATTATTATAATCGTGTAAATTCGGTTTCAAAACCATCATTCCCGAATTGAAAATGTCGGGGAACCCCGAATCAGGACTAGCTAATATTTTATTTTTGGGGAAATCGACTTTAAACAAGTTGAATATCTTGTCATTCATAGGTAATGTATCGCAATCCAAATATAAAATCTTGTTATACTGAATTAAATTCCATAACTGAATTTTTGACCAGGTTTTATTCAACTCTGGACGATTAAGTAAAGTCAACTTATCGTCGGTACTAACTATCGGCTGTATATCTATCAACTCATCGTATATAGACAATTTGTTCAACTGGGTTTGGGTAAAATTAGATTTGTCAATGAGTAGTCCCAAACGATAATTACCTAATTCCTGTAATCTCCGAGCCAATACTAGAGCACCAGGTATATAATCTGGGTTATACAACAAGGTGAATATAGCGTCCATTGGAAGAGTATATTGAGTATATTGAGGTAAACTAAGTAAATATTAGAAGAATAAATATACTCGGACTAAAGTCAACCTAAAAATATAATTGGTTAGCAATTTTCGTGGGGGTCAAAATACGAAACCAAAATAACCAGCCAGGAAAATAATTGGGAGATGGTGGAGATAAACGGAAGATGATTAGTGCCAGGTACCCACTGTGTTTGTGCAGCCTGGTACCAGGATAGATCCATACTAAGGGAATCTTTAGATTGGGAGAACAAAGTTAGGGTGAATGAAGATGTAGTTTTGAACAATACAAAAGATGAAAAGACCATCAGTTGATATTATTTTTTGGGGGTTATCTGAGATGGGTATCAAAGTATCTTAAACAGGATATCAGTCCATAAACGGGATGGAAAATAACCAGTGGTAAACAAACGACAAGAAAAACAATATAACTGGTGCATCGCCTACGGATACCGGTTGATCTATAGTAGTTTAAACTACAAGATTCAGCCGATGGAAAATTTTCGAATAGACATTAAAAATAAACGATACGGAAGTAGGGAAAACATCAACAGTTAAGTATTGAAGAGAAGACTTGGAGTGAATGTAATATTAATAGATTTGAATGCTATATATTAGTACCTCGGATTGAATATGATATCTATAAGAGCTAGTTATTTTAGTTTTTTCTTCCAACTTTTGCCGATCTTCACAATATTTCGTTATTTTATCTTTTGAGGTATCTAATAGGTAGGCCAACAAGTAAATGTATTGAAATTAACCGATTATGGTGTAATTTAGATGTATTCTTGAAATTACCCGATATGTAATCTTGTTCTACCATATTGTAAATCTGTAAATCATAGCAATTGAAAATTTATGGTTAGCAATTAAAGATCATCCTAACCAATTTTCCGTGGATACTATTTTTGAGAATAAGATTCATTATTGGATGGTATGGTATATCTAAGGTAGGGCCATTGGTAATGGCAATGGTGGTAAAAATAAATATCTAGATGATTTTTCATAAGAACAATGGAACAATAGTAGCAAATAAAAATTTGTGCTATAAAAAGATATTCCCCAGGATAATATTTATCATGGTAAAGTCGCTATCATACTGGTTCAGTTTAGTTCAACATTAGTCAATATCCAACCCGAGGGCCACTAAGGTATTATTTGTATCCCTGGTTATCCCTAAGCGGGATAATATATATTCCCATAATATCTTATTAACAAAACTTGGCAATAGACAAGATGACAGCGAAGTGAAGATTACAATACATGTTTATTAATTAGTGTGTCCTTGGAAGACTTTCACCAGGAAAGTATCCAATTCAAAGAATAAATGTTTCATATCTGTTTTAGTGAGATAAATCAATCTTGTATCCATCTAAGTCGGACCAATTGGAAGGTATGATTATTATCTCTTGTGGAATGGTGTGACACTGGGGTACTACATATTTGATACGCCGGTACAAATAATATTCGACACACTGGTGCAACATATTTGAAACCCAGGTAAAACTTATTTGACAACCGTACCTTAGTTTATTGTTCTTCTACAAATATCATAATACATATACATTGACTATAACCCTACCCTATAAAACAAACTATTCATTCGTCCAATTCATCTAAACCTACACTGAGTGTGGCAATTATTACACCAGCCATTGTTCTGGTGTAAATCTGTGGAGCAGTGGCAGTCGCGACATGGTTGTTGGCCCATAATTACTTATGATATATTTATATTTGATATTTGGTATTTGGTTTCCAAATATAAATATATCAACCTCTGGGAGATATTTATATATATAAGTATATTTAAATATAGGTTGTTAAAAAATATTTCACTAAACAAAGTAAAAATAAAATCAGTCTTAGTTTAAAAAATTATTTTTACCTGACCTATAAAAAAACACACCACCACATTTCTTTAGAAGAAAGCATAATTTAACCCCCAAGTGACGTAATGTTTTACGCAGGAATTCTAACCGTCACAACGTGGGCTGGAGTATACGTAGATTGTAAAGAATCATCGACTAGTAGGCTTACAATAGCATATGGTTTCTTTATACAGTAATAGACGAATAGTTTATTGGATATAGTAGGTGTTAACATTGTAGTTTGTATTAGTTAACCTTTAGCAATGGCTCTAGCTAGCGTAAGATTGGCGAAGGGTGGATTATCCCTTCTGAACATTTACGAAGGGAATTGAAAAGGATTTACGAGCAACATCCCGAAGCTTGGTGTGACATTTCCGCCATTTAAACTCTGAGTCAGAATTACTCGTGTGAATGATATAGATGGAACTAGATGTATGCGATTGGGCTAGTTTGTAGATGCATTCGGGTATATTTCCCTGAATTAATATTGCTATATGAGTCGCGTTATTATCCGAATGTCCCTGGAATAATATTTTAACAATAAACTAATAATGTAAGGGGGCATGTACGAGAATTATAGGTTAACTTATTCTTCTGATAATTATCGTATTTCAAGTTTCGCCCTAGTTTCATTTGGGCATTATTGTCGATTGCACTGGTATTGTTTTATGTACAATAAAAGTCACTCGTTACATTTGTTATTCTTGGTATGTTTTGTATTGTGAGTTAATAATATTACCCGTTTTGTTGGTTGCTTCTAATATTGTTGGCAATTTAAATAATATCTGCAGAGATCTCTGGTAGGTCCAACAATAAAATTATTATCCAATAATCAGCCTAGATCCCATCAGATAATTTTAAGTTAATCCACCAATGAACAATGAATTTGCATTCTTCTATCAAAAGGTTAATTTAATCGCCGTAGATATATATTATTATCATTCCTTTATTATACTAATGGTAGATTATTAGACGATAATTGCTATATGTTTTCTTTGGAATTCGTCTATATTATTGTTCTTGATTGATATGAGACAGATATAAATTATGAAAATAAACAGCCCAATAACACGCAGAACATTTATACATGGACCCTACGCCAACAAATCTGGGGATTACATTTAATACTTGATTTCTACATATTATTTAATGGAGAAATATGTATTACCCAAAGTAAAAAAAATTTCATGATAAAAGGCGATAAGACTGAACTGTTTAGACTTAGTATTGATAATGTTTGTTTAGCGGTTAATATAATATTTCATTGAGTCTTTTGGTGCTATTGGTATTTTTCGAAACAATCTATTATTTGGCATCTCTTGACGACTGGATATTTGCTTCATGACTGCTATTATCTTCACTAGCACTATTCTTTCCCATTTATTTGTCTGGTGACATGGCAGTCAGCCAAGGGATAATCGTGGCAGCTAAATTTCAAAGCTGGAGCTCTGACGTCCATCGTTCGGTACATAATGCCAAGCTTATCATCTATTCTTGCCCCAGAATGAACAAATTCCGGCAAGTACAACCGCTAAAATGGAGTTTTGATACATCGGCCGATATTGGTACATCTACATAGTTATCCTTCCACTCCATCTTTTTGGTCCATCTAGTAGTTTTACTGGAGCATATACCATTGGCAGGATTAGCAGCCCGTAACCCATCGTAAGTCATCTCAGTAGCTCCAACATTATCGTTCCTCTTTGCACGACAACAATCGCTATTCTTTAGTGTATTGACTATTCTTATCAAATCGAATACAAAACCATCCTTATGGATGTCTTTGTTCTACATATTTTCTTTAACAGATATATATTAATTCCCCAATCAACACATATAAAACATAATAAAACAATATAAAAAAATGGCTCGATTCCAGCAGTTTAAAAATTCCCCAATTTTTAAACTTTTGAAATGATAATTAGTCGAAATGACAATTATAAAAGTTCCTCCAATAATAGATAAATAAAATGGATAACGCTAGTGGGCTACACTAAACGCTAGCCAAACGTCAAAGAATGGATATCAATCTAATCAATCCCTTGGGATTGATTATTATAATCAATTAAAATACAAAAACCATCGGTAAGGATGGAATTGTATTTCCATACAAAATCGTATGGATTATTTAAAATCTTTGATTAGCTTTCTTGGCCTTCATTTTCTTTTGAATGAAAATAGCAACAACGGCAACGAAGATACAGAATAACAAACAAAACACTAAAATAACTCCTGGAGGTAACATTTCGAATAATGTTTAGAAAACTTTGAGATTTCTGGCTATTTAAATGAATTTTTTCGTTGAGATTATTTTGTTCCGTTATTTTTTAATGATTTTTTTTATCGCAGTCGGAATCTCCACCCAAATTCGGTCATTCCGGTTGCGGGATTAAACAGTCCAGATAATGAGGTAAAAGATAACCAGAAAGAATAGGGCAATCACATTAGATAGGTAGAGGTAGAAAACAATAAGGCACTCCCTATTATTTTCACCTCCCAGCCCTGATTGTTAGTTCGACGTCTATATATACCTCCACGTGATGTTTGTTTGCATTGGGTAATACTCCTACCTTAATAGGCCGATGCTTACTATTAGCCTAATTAGGTAGGTGGGGACATCACGTGTGAGATTAGCGTGAGGCTGGCAGAAAAATTACACAACGGAACGTGAGGAAGATTAGACGGATCGAGCTCCCCTTGCGGCTGGGACAAGAATAGAGAGTCAATATAAATGAAGAGATAATTGAGAAAACTGGTAATCGAGTCAACAATAATATTCAGTTGTAGCAATGTATATATTTTTCATTTTGCATTTGCAACTAGAGGGCTTATTTGCTGTATATTGACCGGTAAATATGCATTGTATAAAAAGTTGAGGAATTTTATCCATAGTATCCAAGGAACTTTCGGAGTCATATGCGTGAAAAAATTTGGCTATATCATAATACATTACCTGGAAACTACTTATATGGTAACGGAAGATAATGTTCTTACTCTACTTTGACTCCAATATGGTATTTATGGATAATATCCTCAAATTAATTGCTAATAGGTTAAATTGTAGTCTTCAATTAAAGTTTAGTCATCGCATAAAATCACGCAATACGAATAGTATGACATCTACATACATCTCGTACTACGATTGGTACTAACTGCCATCAATTTGCGGTTCTACTCTCACCTTCCTAAGCTTAGGGCTATTTATTTTTTAGGGCTACGTAATTATTATGTCTACTCCCGGCTCTACGACCAAGAACAATTATTTCTCTACTCCACTCCCCGCCGTTCCGATGTCGCCGCTCTTAAAATCTTTCACTATTTTATCGCCGACACTATCCGCTTAAATGGGCCAATAAAAATGTAAACATAGCATGTAATCCGGTTAAATAGAGCTATTTTAGGAAATATATGGTCGTATCTCGGTCGGAACGTAAGAATAAACATAAAATATTTCATGTACCTTTGGTGGTGGGATTAGTCCGAAAATCTGACAGGTACCGCTTAACTCAACGAACATCGAGCGAGGCGAGATGGTTTATAGCTCGATTGAACGGTTTTATTGACTTAATTGTATTTATTGAATGTTTTATCGATTGGTTCTATTTACTTATTTTATATTGCAACCTCGATTAATAATGTATTATTGTATATTATCCGATAGTTTTGTTGTAACATCAGAATACGGTATTGTTCACTACTAGAATGTGCAATTTATCATTGAATGAAGCATTTTGTACGATCAATTGCAAATATTTACTCATCCTTCATATTTAGAAGTAAGTGACTGGTCTTCGATAAGCTCACCCCAAACAGAGATAGAATGGCTCCGTGTCGAGTCATGCACTCAATTCTTCTGTAGATGTAGCTGAAATTTTACTACTGGGGGACATTTTTGGATAGTAATGTCAACCAAATATCATAATCCAACGATCCTAACTTCTTTGCTAATCTCGATTTTAATGTGGTAAAAATAACAAACTACTTGACAATTATCCACCATGTCTTATAATAAGTTGAGGTTTCATCTATTGTAATTCGTAGTCAATTAAGGGTACAATGATTCGTTACTATAATAAAATATATTTGTTTCTTGTATACATAATAATACACACGTTTCACTCAACTTTGATGAATAAATAAATCTAAATAAACACTGTCATCTCTGACTTTTTAATGAATTTGATAATATTTGTTTAACGATGGAAATTTTAATTCACAATCAATTCTTTACTTATTTCTAATTCATTTGAACCTTAATGATGCTATGGCATCAATTATCAAAATGTATAGTTGATGATTCGACCTCTATATGCATACAACGAAACTAGTCCAGTGGGGGGGTATTATTAGATTGATATCTTTAATGGATCAATATCCCCAGCTTGGAAAACATTCCTTGGAATCCGATTAATTACTTTTGGTGATACGATACTTGACTTAGTTGGTTTTTTCGTAAACTGTTTAATTATTCGTGATTTCAATACTCTCGGTCGAGCTGGACTAGATTTCGTGTACTTAATTGCAGGTGGAATCTCTACTTCTTTTGCTAATTGACCATCATCATCACTTCCGATGTCTATTTCAGCAGATTTTGCACGTGGGGTTCTCGGTTTCTTATAATTCTTTACGGGGATTGTTGGATCCCTATCATCCATTTGTTTCATTTTGGTAATATTAAACAAATTATTTCTGATATCCTTCTTATCAATGGAATTTTGAGCTTTGATTTTAGCAATCTTTACGTTATTGTTCTTTTCCACGTCTAACAGGTCTATGACAAGTCGCCGAGTCTCATAATCATATAACTTCTTAATTTTCTTTTTTTTTATTGGCAAGATTTTACCATTTTCCGTTTTAGCCAATAATTTATGGATATCTAATGATTCGCCCGGTGGTATAGCAACTGGATTCGAGGGAGTCACACAATCTAACGTAACTTCTTTTCGAAGTATATGATCAATATCTACCTCGGAGAAAAATGCACAAGACTGTGGTACTTCACGAATCCCTAATTGTTCACAAAACATTGCCCGGGTCCATAAATTACTAATTTGTAATAACAAAGCAACTTTATATTTATCTTCTTCTTTCACCAAGTATCTTAATTCATCATGAACTGTTATAGATAATCTCGCACCTTCAACTTGATATAATTCACAGAGATAATCCATGGATATGATCAAAAGATGTAAATAATCAACACCAGAACTTTGAATTGTCCAATTGATTCTCGACGTCAAATACGAATTTTTATTCAAGTTTGCTGCCGTTAATGCATCAGTAATTGCACAGCCTAAAACTGGAGTCCTTGGTTGTTCTTGATATGCAATGGCTTCTAAAGCATTGAACATAACTGATTCGGTACCCCCATGATATATGGGTTTATCGAAGTGATTCGATGAAGATTTAAAACCTTTAGTTTTAGCATATAATTGCCTGGCAGTTTCTTCGGCTTCTTTATCAGATATATTGGGGTTACATTGTCTCAAAAGTCGAGCAGCAAACTTAACTCCAGCACCATAAATTCTACCATAATTGAAAACTTTAGCATCATTACGTGAAATACCTAAAATATCGGCAGTTTTGGAATGTAAATCAGTCTTTTCATTTTTGTCACCTTCCAATGTCATCCAACCTAACGCAGTACCCCCATGAAGTTTGAACATTGAATCACCAACAAGAGAAGCAATCCATAATTCCTCCGAATCTACATCAGCTCCAACAAATACATATCCCGGAGGAGCTTCAACTAACGATTTTAATTCAGATCCGATTCGATTTTTCTTTGCATTCGATGCTGTCAACCAAGTATTTTCTGTGGCTCTCCGAGTTATAGTACCCATACTACAAAACCTTGGCAAAATTATTCCCATATCTGGATTGGCCTGACTCTGTTTTTTGGTGTCAAAAAATTGATTCTTTTGGTGCGTAGCGTCATTATAAACCACAAATTGATCCATAATCCTTTGTCTATTACCCTGCCAATATGATGCTGCCGTATTTAGATTGATAATCTCATGGGCATAGTCGAATTCTGACGTCATCACTCCCTTATCAAAATATTGCAAATATCTTTTGGACAATACGGATGTACATCTTTTTGATGCACCATCAGGATGTGGTACTTTGAATAATTGATAATTGGATGTTCCATGTCTTAATTCATCCATTAGTTCAAAATGTTCTTCCTCTGTCAATTTTGCTTGAATATAATTTTTGCCAACCATTTCCTCAATGATCAACTCTTCGTCTGGAACTTTGAAACACCAACCATTAGAATCTGTCCATAATAAAGTATATCCCTCCCATTTAAGCTTCAACAACAACGGCGTTATCCTAGTACGCACAGTTATATTCATTTCCCTTTCCGCCCCCTTGTCTGGGGTAGCTTTAAATAAATCACGATACCATTGAGGATAACCGGTTAAATAAGCTTGTTTAGCTACTGGTTCACCATTTTTCTTGAACCTGGGTTCTTTGATAGTCCAGTCTAGTTGTCTTAACCAAGGGTCGGAAGCAATTTCTGGTTTAAGAGACTCGTCATCTTTAACAATATATTCGACTAATTCGTTACACAGATTGCGTAAATTAATTGTAACTTGTTGACGATTCTTCTGGTAAACTTCCTCGGCAGATTCAATATATTTTTCCCACTTAGTCGTAGTTGGTAAAACCAAAGTACCAAGATGTCTCAACGCAGCAAAGGATACCGGATGGGGGCACTTTTCAATAAATTCGGGGAACAATTTTTGGGCGACGATAAAGGTTGCTTCGACATCTTTAGCACAATAATCCATTAAGTGATTGAAATTGTCCGCAATAGTTTGAGGGTCTTCGCCTCCGAAATAATCACGATCGGTTTTGTCTAGCTTGTAGTTACAATGAAAGTCAGCAACATTGGCTAACGAATTGATCGACCCTTTATTCAACCAAGGATCATCATCCAATTCAAGAGCGATTTCACGAGATATTTCAGAGAATGCCGATTCATCAAACGAGTCATACTCATCATATTCTTCTGCTTCTCTTTTCTTGATTAAATCCTGTTTTTCCTGTTTACTCTTCTTGTGTTTCATCCATTTAGGACGTTGTTGCGAGCAAATACCACTGATGGCTACATGAAGAGCCATGGCGTCCAAGTAAAACCCTTTAGACTGCTTGATATTGTATTCGTCTAATACAGCAGCACGATCGAAAGATACATTATATCCAATTAACAATTTCGGTTGTTTCAAGACATTGAATTTCATTAAATGGTCCCAATCGGGCGAGTCTCCTGTTAACAAAGGAGAAGTCCAACCATACCACGCTTTCGGAGAAACACAAGTGGCTAAAATAGGGTATCTGGACCTTTTGTACAAAACTTCGATATCGAATACCAATTGATCTTCGAGAGGATACTCGACTGGTTGTGGAGCTTCACCTGGAGCGTATCTGACCCATCCCGATTTAAAAAGCCAATCCTTTGGTTTTGGAGGAAGTTTCACCTCACCACCTAAGAATTCTTTGGCCAAATCAAAATAAGGTTCACTCGATTGTTTACCTATATTATAGAAATGTTGGTCCATAGATTTGCCCACGATTGATGGGAAGTTATCTATATTGATAGGGGAAGTAATTTGTGTTTTCTTACCTAGTAAATCATTATGACGTAAATGGTCCTTAGCGATATCAATTAATAAGGGATATTTAGGTTTTTGATAATTGGTAGGATCTTCTTGAGGGAAGATTTTTCCGTGTAAGGAATTCGATAAGTATTGTATACCTAACTGATTGACCCTTGGTTCTTCTTGAAAATGTGGCAAATTAGTAGAAAAGTTTCGTCGTGATGGCCATGGCGATGCCCCTGGCCCCTTGATGGTGGTGACACTTCTCACCCCCCATCGTAGACCATTTAGTAGCATTATTCTTAGTGGAATATTAATGTATATCTACTTATCTTCCCATATAGCAAACACTATTATAAAGAATCACCTAATGTTACTAGTCTCTTTATTCCTGAAAAAAGACAAAAAATTAACCAACTGTTACACAAAATCAAGAAATATCGATAAATTTAAAGAAATCAGCAAATAACTAATGATATAAAGTAATTTAAAACTGAATTAGAGCAATCAAAATCTCATGAGTGTAATATCACAGTAATAGATGATCAGTTTACCACTTTAACCACTTTGAAATTGATAAATAAGTGGTTGCTTCCTATTTGGGACATTATGAAAATAATAATATCAAACCTAAAATGTCTGTGTCATAAAAAGATGACAAAACTTGTGACATTTTTTATGACATCTTTTGTCGTTTCCTGTATTTAACGTATTTCCTGTATATAGAAAATTCCACCATACGAAATCAAAACATCAACACAACATGGTAGTCTATATTTGTTGAATTAGATTCATTCTGTCTCGAGCAAAGTTAAAAAGTATAATTAAATGACTGATTACTCCAACTACAAGAAGGCCGACTTGGTCAATGTTTTGAAAAAGCTCGAAATCCATACCTATTCTAAGGATACTAAACAAAAGTTGGTAGACAAGTTAGATGCTTACATCCAAAACCATCCTTTGGATGGTGAATTGACCATTCAAGGTTTGTTAGAAGTTGAAGAAGATGCTGGTGATGAAGCCACTTTAGCTGAAGGTAATGCTCAAGATACTGAAGATGAAGATGATGAGGATGAAGAAGAAGAGGATGAAGAAGAAGTTGTTGCAGTTGTAGCTGAAATTGACGAAGAGGAAGATAAAGACTTTGAAGATGGACCTCCAATCAATTTGAAAGAATGGATTGTTGATCCAATCATTGACTGGTACGAATGTGCCTACTCGAAAACCTTGGAAATCACCGATTGCGTCGGCGTCACCACCACTGAATACACCGAAGAGTTGCGTGAACAATTATCCAAAACAATCACTTTAACTTATATTGAATTGTTCTTGGAATATGCCTATTTCGTCTATGCCTTCCTCCCATGGGTCGCTTTGAAGGATAACTACTTAAACCATCAATTGTTTAAAGATAACTTACCTTGTTTTGCTAATTCGTTATTCCCCACTCCAGATATTGTCCAATTGGTTGATTGCAAGATTATTTCCACTTTTGTTGTGTGGTTGGTCAGTTCAATTGCTTTACCTGCCGCTTTGTCCTATTTCGTCAACTTCTCCAAAAGAGTCTTGGTGTTTGATGGTGAAGAAGGTATCATTGCCAGAATCTACCAATTCGATCCATTTGTGTTTTCTTTGTCTAAAGTCTTGATTTACTACTTCTTACAAGGCCATTCTATCACTTCAATTAACGTCTTGGATGGATACTGGAACGCTGTTCGTAACTACCTTGCTATTCAACTTGGTGTTTACAACAACTTTACCAATATCTTGGGTAACTTCCCCCTTGTTTTAGGTTTGGCTAATGTTGCTATTGCCTTGTATTCCCAATTTGAAGATTATTAAATTGAATCGAGCGCAGGTGGATTCAATGTGGATGCAAAATAACTTTGCCTATACTAGGCAATTTGTTAATATTGCCTAGATATTAATCTTTTTGTTTAATATCTTTAGGTGATTTTTGGGACCTTGTCCAATACTCTTTTTATTTTTTACCCCTCTGTAACAATAATTTAGAAACTTTCTGTTAGGGACTGATATAATTTCCAAGTTTTTGAATGAATCAATTGATAATTTTACCCTAACAAGATTATTGGTTTTATTTTTATGTTTATGTTTACTTTTTATGTTCACTTTTTGTTCTCTATATTTCATTTCCAATTGTTTTGTTGTTTTATTAAATAAATTTGTAACGTATAGTTTTAATGAAAAAGAAAGAATAAAAGAAAATGAAGAATCAATGTAGGATTATTTTATATAACGATTGATAAATTTACTATATAGTTTCCAAAGTTTTGTCTCGTACATGGCTATTACACAGCTTAATACAGGTGGTAAACAGTAGGGTCCATTGTCATTTAATCCTGTAAATGCATACAACTCCAATTAAAATTGGAACTGAAAGATTACCACTAGAGATGTAAATCATATAATATTGCAATATAACTGGGTCTACAAGTAATAAATACCCACCCTTCGGGCTTTAATTAATTATTTTTATATTCATATCTCATTTATCTAATTGTAATCACCTTAGCGGTGGCCATATACTCGCTATACCCATTGATTCGAGATCCTGGTGATATTCTTCGGCGTTGGCTCCTTGTGGTCCCAAGAAATTCTTCATGATTTTGGCCAATAACGCCGCTTCGGTGTATTTAGTATCACCTCTATCATTGGTAATTCCTGGCAGGTTATTTGCCGAACTATCATTGGCCCGTCTTCCTCTTCGCTTGATTGTTGGCGTGGCGCTCGTCGAATCACTAATATTGGAATCTGACCCTGAAGTCACACGATCGTATAATGGGTGCTTAAAGATTTGATGTTTGATTGGAGGTTGTTGTTTTTTATTAGATGACGCAGATTTTGGTTTATTGGTGGGTAAATCGCCGGTGATGACGTTGAATTCGGCCGGGGTGACCAACGGCATGAAATCGTTAACTGACAGGATTGACTTTGTCAATTTAATCAAATCTTGTTGTAAATGTACTGGATCGGAAAGTTTGAGGTTGCCATTTTCATTCCCATTGGCGTCGATCGAATGTTGCAAAATGGCCTTGATTTCTTGATTATAATTATGATCGGACAATCCGGCGTATAATTTAACAGCATCCTTATGTTTGATGTCAAAGAAATCGGGGTTGGGGTTGGAAATTATCCCAGTGAACAATTTTTGTTGAAACTCAAAGAACACTTTCAATTTTTCCAATTTATTTATCACCTGCGCATTCATACTCTTGTAAACCTTGTTAGAATCTTGATAAAACACTAAAGATGCTTTGAGCAATTCGTAATTCATTTCCAATTTCAATCGTAACAACTCTTCATCGCGGGATAATTGGATTTGTCGATCGTATCTCGCCAATTCATCATCATGTATAGTAGAGTTGCAAAAGTTGAGTTTAGAAGTCTGCAAGTTTTTCAAACGCGCTAATAATTGTGCTCGTTTCAATTGATAAATCCGATCTCGATTATTCTGTTCGAATAATTCGAGTTGGGCTAATGATTTTTTCAACTCCAACCTTCGTTTTTCTTTATGGTTACCATTTCCCGAGACTATATCCTTGTATTGGCTTAACAATTCGCCTGAGTTGAATGGAATTTCCACGCCATCGTCCTCATCACTAAACTCTTCGTCGGAATAAAAATCATCATCGTAGATAAAAGATAAATTATTTCTCTTCTTCCGACTTTTCCTGGATCTAACCGTACTAGGAGTCGGGTCAACTTTGATGAACTCAGGCACGGTATTCCTATTTGGGACTGATTTGTCATAACCATCAAAGTAATCGTTCACATCGATATTTTGCAAATAATTGAGATAATCATCATTATCAAAATACTCGGCGTCTTGGTTTCGGGATTTGTAATTGAGATAATTTTCAAAGTCAAATGCTTCTTCGCGAGCTTGTAGTTTGATATCAGTCAAGGAACCGGCGGCGCTAGCCATCAACATATCAGTCCTAGGCAAATGACCATTGGCTTGTAATAAGACGTCAAACACAGTCAGGGGAGGTAATGTTGAAACATCAGCATTTAAAGGATATGGCATGAAGTTGGTTGGAGGGAATGGTAAAGGTGGCACTGTTACATATTTCAAATTAGATTGTTTACCCTTATTGATTTTTTTCTTCTTATAACTATTCAAAGAATAAGGTAATTTGTCCAAGTCTATTATCGGAGGAGGTGGATATATGAATGGAACCATAATACCGCCGGTGGCATCTTCTTCATCTGCAGTATCTTCGATACTTTTTACCGGAGGTAAAGGCGGTGGGAATTTTTCAATAATCATTTTAATTTGTTGATTAACCCGATCAATATTCTTAACATCATGTAAGTCAGTGAAGAAATCATTGATTGTATTGGGTGGATTTATAATGGGAATAATGTTTGGAGGTACTGAGTGAATCAATGGATTTGTCGCTTCCAATCGTTGTCTTTTAAATATTCTAGTCACTGCCTCGGGTGTGGGTAACTCTATAGGTCGTTTCAACTCCATGAGGGACAGAATGTGGTGGTATTAGCAAGTGTGTTATTCAGAAGAATAATTGCAAATTAATTTGGTTGTAAAATGAGACATTTTTTGAGGGTGCAAAACTGGAATGTGGAAGTTTTTGCTGATTAGAATTAAGGAGAGAAAAGACGAGCAGAAATGTAATACAGAGTAAGTAATAGATGAAGATAAATGACATACAACTATGTAGCTTGAATAAGATAGTGATATCGTGTTATTAGGCAATATATACTGTTAAAAACGGACAAAACCAACGATATTGACGAAATGATATCTTCCTACTGGCAGTCTCTACATCTTGTGGAGACATAAGCTATGCCACAATATCTTCATCTAGAGTATAAAATCCCCCATTACTTGAGTATTAGTACTTTTGTATCACAACAATTAAAGGCTGCGCTTTAATTTTAATGGTTGCGAAATTTTGCCATGCCAACCAGATTTGCCGTTTGTAAAATTATATATGGTGGTAAGAAATGGTCCTTGAAATAGCTGACAACTAATACAGTTCCCTTGATCTTTTGGAGACAA
Organism: Candida sp. Y128-05E; assembly: GCA_037042355.1. Classification (NCBI taxonomy): domain Eukaryota; kingdom Fungi; phylum Ascomycota; class Pichiomycetes; order Serinales; family Debaryomycetaceae; genus Candida; species Candida sp. Y128-05E. The sequence goes on along the minus strand of JAXQKE010000287.1, from coordinate 9,726 downwards.
ACAATAATAGATAGATACTTCAGTTATTGCATATTGTTTTACGAGTTGATTAGGTACAGATGAACTCTAGCCTTGGAATATGTTTCAGTATACTTGAAGAATTTTTCCCTGGAAACAATAATTTGCTATTACATCTTAATATGAATTGACTATTGCAAACTAGGGGGTAATTACAAAATAGAATTCTACGCTTGATTTCTCTCCTGGATACTCTTCTTATTATACTGACCATTATATTTCTACTTCCAATTTTGGCCGACATTAACTTGAATAACCGGTTTTGTCCACCAATAATTAATCCGGCGGGGGACGCAAATATCAACACCACCAATCATCAATTCTAAATAGTCTTCCAAGAAACCTCTACAGTATCGTCCAGGTTAATCTACAAATTAATTCACAAAAAAATCACCGATTGTACCACTACCAAAGATTTCATCAAAATCGGCAAATGCGTCCCCCAACTTGGAATGAAATTCCATCTCCTATTAAAATGGTGTTTCTTTTTTTATAACGGAAGAGTAATAACTTTTAAGTCTAGTTATACTTGTAATAACTCGAACCTACTCCAATTGTATCTATATTGGTATTTATACCAATATAACTGCCTATTTCCTCTAATCATTCCTTAGTTAATCCCCCACTAATCAATCATTGCTGTATTAATTCCTGTATACACTCCCGCCATTTTGCTCAGATGTTGATTGTTGGATAAACTTAGAAAACAAATAATCACGTATTTTTATTAAACACTTCATTTCTTACGTGTTAATTTGGCTGCTATACTCGCTGGTAATACCATTGATTCAGATTTAACTAGTGATGGCCCCAAAACCTAAGTTTGAACCTAAAGTCTTAGTGCTAGCCAAAATGTCAGGCTACCCTGCTTGGCCCGCCTTCGTCATGCCCACCTCGCTAATCCCTCCAGGTGTAACCAAAGCCAAGAAGAAGTCTGCGACATATTGTGTCATCTTCATCCCTGATGGTGACTTTTATTGGATGAATGAAAAAAATTTGGAATTGTTGACTCGAGAAAAATTGAATACGAGACTAAGCAAGATTCCAGCAGGTTATAAACCTGTCAAGCGGTCCGGTAGAACCACTAATGTCAATGATGCGTTGTTGGCGGCAAAAGGAATGGATTTCGACAAATTCATGGAAAAGGTTTTCAATAATGACGAAGATGAAGAGGATGAAGAGGAGGAGGATGAAGTAGAAGAAGGGGAAGAAGTGATAGAGGATGAAAATGAAGAACCAGTTGAGGAGGATGTGAAAACTGAAACTAAAGTGGAACAAAAGGAGAAACCAGATCGAAAGCGAAAGAGAGTCAATGATGAGGAGGAGGAGACCAAAGTTAAACGGGTCGACAAGAAAGAATCACCAAAAAATGGTGATGTAAATGGCAAAATCAATGGCAAAATCCATAATATCACCGCCCCTCCCACCAAAGTTCCAATCACTGACGAGGAAAAACAACAGCAGTTATGGCTCTGCCGAATCAAGTTGCAACGGTCTTTGATTCAAAGAAACCAACCGTCGACTCCCAAAGATACCAAGAACCTCGTCCCCCCTACTGCAGATGAATTGTCAGTAGCAAGATTGATCTTATACCGCTTGATTGAATTCCCCGTTAATCTCGATTTGTTGAAAACTACCAAAATCCATAAAGTCTTGAAATGTATTTTGAAAGATGATGAGTTGGATTACCCCGATTCATTCAAGTTGCATGAAAGGTGTAATGAAGTTCTCTTGAAATGGGACGATTTGATTCAACAGATCAAATTGGAAAAATCAAAAAAGAAAGATGATTCGGAAATTTCCGTTGAAACTAGTTAAAAAAACATGTTGAAAGCATGTTGACTTGTCTAGGTAATTGGAAAGGCAAAATTACAGCTAATTTAATCTATTATTTTGAAATTATTCATTATTCTGATCACATCTGATTGAGGAAAAATTCAAAATCAGCATCAAAGGCTGAATCACGGAACACAGACCCTGAAACAGGTGATTAACTATTGATAAATTCACATTTTCGGGTTTGTTTTCATGAAAATACGAATCATTTGCTATATTGACTATTGGAATTGATGCTTAATTGGTTAATAAACTTGAAAGAATGTATCGGGTATTATACATGTCAATTGAAGCTTTCAAGATTGGTTCAAACATATATTTTGGAAGTGGTCATTCCCAAATCTGGTTTACTCAATTTGAAATTGTATCTGGAGTGGAAATTTATTGATCGAAATTCTTAACAATTTTGAATTGTGATGATTCATTTGATAATTATGGCAGATTCTTGTTGCTCCAAAATACTTGAAAACAACCACTGGGTGATTGAAACTGAATTCTGGTTAGCTTTCTGGTATATTCAAAGTTTAAAATCATTGGCTGTTGCAGTTTTTCTATATGGAAACTAATCGAACTTGTTCAGAATTCAATTACAGCTCAATCTGGGGTGGTAGTTTTATTTCCCTTCAAAAATTGATCAATTTAATCGGAATCTGGTTCAGATGAACAACTTGCTAGTAGCTAGCTACTGGTGAGAATAATCTACTGGTATATTTATGCTCTCTATATATATTTCAATAGTTCGTACAGAATCAATGAATAAATGTATTATGTATAATTTTTGTATACAGTAACGCGATTTTGCAACCAAAATTATACGAATAATCACCACAATTCTTCTTGGGTTAGACAAGAGTAATGAAGAGAGAATAAGATGTTGAGGTAGATAATATCTATCAATCAGTCAATATAACTATGGAAAGAATCTACTATTCAATTCTCAACTTGCAAAGATAACTTTTTTCATCAAAATTGCTGAAATTTACACACGATGCAAAAAAATCAAATATCAAAAAATCTCAGGAAATATTCACAACCATTCTAAGCGTATCACCACTAAACCTGTCAATAAAGGCTATACCTAAAAAGCAACCTACTTTACAATTATATTTTGTTGCTTCGAACCTCGTCAACTACAAAAAAAAAAATCATCCTGTCCACCATCACAATTTACAATTACATCATCATCTACAAAAAGTCAATTCCGCTACATCACCAATTAGTCTTCTCCATCATTCTTGTTGCTTCTTCAACTCCTTCTTTTAGGTCTTCATCCGGGTAACACGTACCTTACTCCGGGTAACTATACCATAATATACTCAGCCAATGAGTATCTGCGTATAATAATCATACTGTGTTTTACTCACGCACTCAATTATTTCAGCTACTCAGAGTCCTGACCAAAAGTCGCACTAGAACAAATCTTTATCGTTCCACCTAGGCACAAATTGTTAGGGAAGAATTTCTTAGCAAAGTGTCAGTAATAAAAATTTTCAATTTTAGCAAAACATCAGAAAAAAAATTTGTTGAAATAGATTGAAAAAATTTTATTAATTTTCTTTTCTTGATTATTATACGTTACAATGTCTGAAGAAGAAGTATGTATCATTGGAACGGGAAATAGAGAGAAAGATTGTAGTGATAGATTAGTTGGAGAATGGAATGGGAATTGAAATGAATAAAGATGGATAGGATGAGCAATGAATATATCGGGTTGCTCGATGGTGTTGATTGCTCATCATCATACTGTTGGTGATGATAATTTTGATTTTGAGATTTAATAATTGAAATATTGTTGGGTTATCTCATTTTCACTTTTTTATCTATTGACATTTGTTCGATTGGTTATTATCACACGATTAATTCTTGATTGACTAATTTTTATTTATTGATCAATCTTTGCCACAATCATTATTTAAATTCTTGTACTAACATTCCAGCACACTTTCGAAACTGTTGATGCCGGTTCCTCCAAAACCTACCCAATGCAATGTTCCGCATTGAGAAAGAACGGTCACGTTTGTATTAAAGGTAGACCATGTAAGATTGTCGATATGTCTACCTCTAAAACCGGTAAGCATGGTCACGCTAAAGTCCATTTAGTTGCCATTGATATCTTCACTGGTAAAAAATTGGAAGATTTATCTCCATCTACCCATAACATGGAAGTCCCAAATGTTGTTAGAACCGAATTCCAACTTTTGGATATCGATGATGGTTACTTATGTTTAATGACCAACGATGGTGAAACCAAAGATGACGTCAAAATGCCAGAAGGTGAATTAGGTGACAAAATCCAAGGTGATTTCGATGAAGGTAAAGAATTATTAGTCACCATTGTCGCTGCCATGGGTGAAGAAGCCGCTACCTCTGTTAAAGAAGCTCCAAAAGCTTAAGCAGATTGAAATTATTTCCCATATAATTCCAAATTTTGAAATTTTAATAAGTTTTCTTATGATTTTTTATTATAATTTTAATCTATTCTATATCAAGAATTTATAAATATCATTATTTAAGTTTATTATATAGTAAAAAAGAATAATCAATATTTAAATGATGTAAAATAGTAAACAGTTGAAATTGAATAAAAATTCAAAATACTTATTGTACTTGTCATTGAATGAATAATATTCATTCCATCTCGTTATCTCTTCTTCATTTCTTACCACACTAAATATTCAAGACATTTTGCAGCCAATGCACTCATACGCATCGAAGAAACTCACCACATTAATTATCAATCATGGTTTAGATAGAGATAGATAATTAGGCGCGGGGCAAATTAATTCGATTAAATAATGATGAATGACTCTAACCCAATCTTTTCAGGGAGCCATTAAATCATACCTTTTTTGGTGGCTCATTGTTCGAAGTAATGCTTGGAAAGTGAGGCTGATTATGTACAGCCTCCACAGAATCAAGGTATAGCCCTAAAGAAGGTATCAGACAAATTGTAAATAGATTAGTAATATAGTATCACAGTATCCGGTTAATCCTAACTATTAAGCCTTATTCCATGACAACTACCCCAGAAATTGGCTATATCAAACTCTGGTTAATTTTCAATAATTTTTTAAATATTTTACAAGTAGTTCTTCGATTTTAGTGTAGTAAAAACAATTTCAAAGGTAAACCTATAGTTTACTATTACTTCCTCACCTTATTAAACCCTATTTCATCTTCTTATACTAGTTAAAACAAGGTTGCCAAAATTACCTAATTAAGGTTTTATTTCTCTGACTAAGCCGCTGATTAAAATCATGCCTAGGCGAAAATTGGATCATTAATATTGAACAATCACTTGTTTAGGATTCTATGAGTTTCAAGTGAAGTTTGTATGGTATAGAATAGGTTTAACATGTCAGATCAGATTACAACTACTATAATATTCCTATCATCAAATCAAGCTTCTCCAACAGGAGCCACCTCGGCTGATTTTAGACCTACAAGCAACCCTTCGCAGGACACTGGGGTCACATCGTTCGTAGGAAACACTCCAGCTACAGTGTTGTTCTTCTTGGCTTTAGGTGTGGGGATTTTTATTGGAAGTTTATTTATATTCTTCACGTTACGGTATTTTGTTAGGGCTAGGTATGGTTTAAATGTTTATTCGATATCGAGAAGAAATATCATGCTAAGTTCTATGGATTCGTTGCAGAATATCGACGATCAGTGGGAATTTATCCGGATGCATCACGACTATTTGATTTCACGATTAAGAGACAGGACTTTAACGAGGTCGGGAAATATTATCACCTTGAACAGAAGAGGCAGAAGAAGAAGACGTGCCAGGTTTTCCAAAATGAAAAAGTTAACTGTCGAAGAGGTTGAAGACTTGTTTCCCAAAATTACCTATAAGAATTGGCTAAGCTCGGGCAAGAAGGATTATACCAATATCTTACAAGAAGAGGAAAAAGATGTTGAGGTCGGAGAAGAGATGCAGGAGGTCCAGGAAATAGGTGTTCTTCGTAATTCCATCGAATTGGATGATATCACCCCCATTCGATCAACCCCAAAGGCAAGTTTACCACAACATTTATCTTTATCTAATTCATCTTTGAATAGATTGGACTCGGTGAAAAGTTTTGTCGATAAACCTGACACCAATATACCCGAGCAGGATCTTTACGACTTGGCCAATCCCCACTACACCTCAGGTTCCTGTGCTATTTGTTTGGAGATTATTGAAGATGATGATGAAGTCAGGGGTTTAATGTGTGGTCATGTTTTCCATGCAGAGTGTTTAGACCCCTGGTTAACCAAAAGAAGAGCCTGTTGCCCCATGTGTAAACGAGACTACTACAAGAATGATACAAACCAAGGAAATCCAGCTACCAATGATAATGATATGGACTTGGGTGAAAGGACAAATAATAATGACACTAATAATGACAATACTGATGCTAACAATAATAACAATAACAATAGCAACACGATCGCTAATAACAACAATAATGAATCCAATAGCAATGCTAACGAACGTTCCACTCCTACAGATGCTAATGATGATGATTCTGATGGCGAAGGTTTTGATTTCGAAACCTTTAGATCCGATCCTGTCATTAGAGCTATGTTGCAAGAGTTGATACCGCCAGCAGAACGTGTGAGATTGATACTTTCTGACGAAGGGAATGCAGGATTACATCTTGATGAAACGGCTAATCGTATTGCCGATCAGAAATTTAACAATATCTTCAAACGTTTATGGTGGAAACTTATGGGAATAAACAAAGAAAACTTGTACCAGTGGGCCGTGATTAATTTGTACAATAACCATCGTCTGGAACAGGCGATGAATCAACATAATAACGATTCTAATAATCAAGAGGAGGGTACAGAGGCACAGCCACTGGTCCAACCAACTAATAACCATAATTCATCTACTCCCACTAATAATGACAATTCATCTACTACTAATTCTAATTCTAATTCCAACAATGATGACTCTGCGAGCAATGTCAATACTACCAACTTGGAAACCCAAGAAGTTGTCTCCAATATCAGTAATCATAGTGCTCAAAATTCAATTCATACTGCACACTCACATACCCCAGCAGCGACTGAACTGCCATATGCTCCAGCCACAGATGATACTGGTCACGATTACATTCACAGACATGTATAATCATTCGAAACTTATTACCTGGTTAATACCATTATAAGGACTATCTTTTTTAATAAGAACATTTGAGGTTTTGTTCTTTTGGTTTATATTTTATATTTCTTGTATATTACTTTTACTCTTCATTCCATTGAATATGGGATTGTTTTAATAACCTTGGTTGATATCTATTACTACTGTATTGTTAGTTGTTTAATAAAAATGGTTTCTTGATCTGGGTGCAAAATTGATTTCCAATGTGCAGGGGCGCATTTTGCTAATTTAAAAATTTTTCAAGATGTCGTTTAGTTAATCAGATTGAATATACACGATACCAATTGAAGTAGCTTTACTAGTATAGCTTTCCTTTCAATTTAATTCCACAAGTTTCAAAAGCATAGTTCAATACTATATTTTGACTTTTTATTGTAATTACCGTATCTTAAAAGTTTAGAAAAACTCAATATGGCACCTCCAAAGAAAGGAACCAAGATGGACTTGGGTTCATTTTTAGCTGATGACACCCTTGGTGGAAGTTCATGGGCTGATGAAGAAGTCGATTTGAACACTATCGGTGTTGCTACTACCACAGCTGCTATTCCAGAAGGTCAAAGTCAAGGTCATATGGACAGATCCCAAGCTACCTCCGGTGGTTTTGGTGGTATGTCCGGTGGTTTCAGAGAACAAGAAAAACGTGAAAGAGTAGAATACCCAGTTCCAGATCAACCTCCTTACAAAGCTAAAGTCTCGAATTTACCTTGGGAAATTGATGAAGGTGCTTTGGTAGATTATTTCCAAAGAACTATGCAATTGAACGATATTGTCGAAGATGTCGATTTACCAATTGACAGAGAAACCGGAAGATTGAAGGGGTTCGCTTTCATTACTTTCAAGGAAAGAGAAGTCTTGGAAGAAGCTTTGAAAGTATCTACTTCTGAATTCCAAGGTAGAAGAATTTTCGTTAATGTAGCTGCTCCAAGAAACACCGGCTTCGATAACGACTGGAGATCCGGTAGATCAGGCCCATTAGGAGGCAGAGAACCTAGAGAAGAACCAGAATTCGACTGGGGCTCAGCCAGAAACTCCCAAGCCGCCTTACCTCAAAGAGAAAGATCAGATAGACCAGACAGACCAGACAGAGGCGAAAGACCACCAAGAAGAGCAGAACCAGATTTAGACTGGGGTGTAGCCAGAGGTCAACAATTACCTCCAAGAGAAAGAACCGAGAGACCAGATAGACCAGAAAGATCAGAAAGACCAAGAAACACCGGGCCAGATTTAGACTGGGGTGTTGCCAGAGGTCAACAATTACCTCCAAGAGAGCCAAGAGAAAGAACCGAGAGAACAGAAAGACCAAGAAACACCGGACCAGATTTGGACTGGGGAGTTGCCAGAGGTCAACAATTACCACCTAAAGAAAGATCATACAAACCAAAAACCGATTCTGGACCCGAATTAGACTGGACCAGAGGTCAACAAGTTCCTAAAAGAACTTACACCAAAAAGACCGAAGAAAAGAAGGAAGAACAAGCCAAACCACAAAAATCGGTATTCAGTGTATTAGACATTGAAGATGATGACGAAGAAGAAGAAGAAGTTGCACCAGCCGAAAAACCAGCTCCAAAAACCACTGGTTTGGAAACTGCTACTGCCAAATTATCCGTTAACGAAAAGGAAAACGATGGTTGGGCAGTTGCTGGAAAATAGATTAATTTTTAATCTTCCTTTTGTAATTTTAGCATGATAATCGTCCTGCGATTATAACTTCTTATTCTTGTTGTACATTTACTTAGCAATGGATTATACTGTATAGATCTTCATAATAAATTTGTAACTTAATAGCCGCGCGTAGTGAGGCATTACATATATACTCTCTACCGACTTTTGTTACTTACTAATTGAATATATCCTTTCTTTAATGGTCATTTAATTTTAATTTATTATATTCTGTTTGAAATTTTATATTTATAATATATAAATTTAATTGTAGTGAACCATCCAATTTAGACTACCCATGTCTTAACTAAAGTTGTTTGAAATTATCAATTGTATCTATTACGATTAGTTTCCTCTTGAGGTTCTCTAGTGTTTTTAATTGATTCATTTCCATCCATTCTGGATAAATGTCCTGAATAAATTTTGCTTTGGGTGCGAAAGTCTACTGGTAACACTGTAAGTTATATTCACACAACTTATACACCTATACATAAATACATATAAATGAACTTATTTGAATGGGCCTATATAAATATGCCTAGTATTAGGTGTATTCCCATATTAAAAGATATTATAATTATAATTTCTATCAAATAAAATAAAATGTGATTGAAAGTAAGTGAAGAAGATGTATATATATATATTTACTTGTATTGATCCTTTTTTAAAAGGTGGACGAGTTTGGAGAAATACACAGGGTCACTGATCACTTATCTTTCATTGTTCAGTGTTATCAAGGGTCTATTCTGTCTGAAAACATAATGTGGGTAAAATTGACAGTTTCTTGTATACACAACCCCAAAAACCCCTAATTATAAAATGCTGCAAAATCAAATAGCCGCTATATAAATTTATACACTTGATTCATTTTGATTGGATTATATCATGGAACATACTACATTGGCAAATACAGAGATTGATAGAGAACCTAGTGTGGTCGATAAACCGTTTGTACTTTGGGGCATTCTCCAGGATGAGGGGATACTTGTTTTAGAAGTTATCCATATTGTAAGTTTATTGTCGGAGTATTTATACTTTTTGTATGTCGTTGAAAATGC
>JAXQKE010000286.1:0-26891 GCA_037042355.1 Candida sp. Y128-05E | reverse complement strand
AAATATCCATTGATGTACTACGCTTATCATACGATCTAGCCGTAGAGCTTATTGGATACGAGGGGGTTGGCTCCTAATTAATAATTTCAATTATACAATACTAATCAACACCGATATAGTCTACATAGTAGGTTATATTGGTTCAAACTAACCTGACACAGCCGTTGGCTTAGTGGTAAATTATTTTTGTTTTCGATGACGTTTTCATGTAATCGGAAACGTATCCATGTATCGGAGGTTGGCCGGTCAGTTATTTTTTAGTAGTGTAATTTTAATCCTACATAATAAATGTATCAAAGTATTGACGTGTCGAAGATAGTGGGAGAAATGTGTTGTAGAAGGTGGCTGGGAGTGGTCATTATAGGCGACAAGCATATGAATTGTCTGATAAACAGTAATAGCCCTCATTTTGTGTTCGTGATGTTGTTTTGAAATTCCCGCAGTAACCAAGAAATTTTTAAAATTAGAATCCAGATGTGTTAGATATGAGAAAAAAATAATGCAAAGCGAAATCGCCAGGAAATCAATACAAATAAATATATATATCGATGAAATTTAGATCAAAAAAACAGTCAAGTTAAACTAAAACTTTATTTGCCATGAATCTTTTTATATTATTTCAATTATTTGTGGTAACTTTAGCAGCCACAACATCTACTACTTCCAAATCTACTTCATCAGCATCTACTACATCAGCAACATCAATCTGGATCACTACAACTTATAATGGGGTTTTGACTACCATGCAAGCAGAATACTCACAAACATTCAGAGCTGAAGTCACTACTACAGCTTCTGTGCCTAGTGGCTCTATTGGAATAGGCTCCATAGATGGTGTTGTGGGTAAGGTCAAAACTTATGACACAACTACAGTCAAGGGAGATGCTAATGGGCAAGTAGCAGGATGGAATAACGTATACAATCTGATCTTTGGGCTCATTCTTGTCATGTTCCTTTGAATAGGTAATTCGGCCATACCTTGGAAAGGTCATCTCCTCATCGTTGGTATATGCGCATCAGCAAATATCAACCAATAACATTTCATGAAAATTAAAATGTTCTGCATCTCACATACTCCTTCATTAGCATATAATAGATATAATAGATATAATAGAAATTAAATAATCATATATTGTAGATTCAAGTCTATCTAGACTCTAGTAAAAGTATTTTGCAGCTAAATATTTACAAAAAAAATTGAAAAAACTGACTGTGGTGACTTTAGACTTAATCATCTTTCGTCTTGACTATGATTATACTTACTGTCACCTTATATAACTCACTTATCTCTTGATTTAATTGTTTATGAAATGTGGTGTTTTTCTAGCTCACGTGCTCGGTACGAATCGTTTATAATTGCCCATGACACAAGTTTAATGTAGATCACAGTTTGATTTCAAAAAACATGTCTTCCAGACCACAAACACCTGTATTTGGTCACCAATCTACACTGGTTCAGACATCCATTAGTGTAGGACGATCACGGCCCAATTCAATTCATCAAATTCCATCGGAAACTTCAAGTGTCAAGAACTTAGAGCTGATTAGCAAACAAACATTGTGGGAAAAGTATGGACAAGCTTCAATAGTCCTTGAGAATAAGGCAGCGGTAGCTAGAGATCATATGGCCAATGAACGGACTTTCCTAGCTTGGTTAAGAACATCGCTATCATTCATTAGTCTTGGAATCGGCGTGACGCAATTGTTTCGTTTAGAGGATAAGGCAACTAAGGTTAATATAAATAATACTACTCTTGAGTTAAGTGATGATGCCACAGATAAGGGGAAAAGTATCATTAAGTACGGTAAACCCCTAGGGTCGTTATTTATTATAATTGGCATAATAACCCTATTAACGGGGTTTGCCCGTTTCTTTCAAGTACAATACTTGATGACGAAAAATTATTATCCCGCGGCAAGATTATCAATCCTTGCTTTGGTTGTTTCCATCTTGGTCGTAGTATTAATCACATTTGTCATGATTGTGAAAACGGCGGTATAACTTTGGAAATAAAAATAAATACGCATCGAACTGTTCCCACATTGTATTCGTTTGTTATAATTATACGATGGAATGATTCTGCATGGCAAGTTTCACCCAAGAATGGAACAAACTAACGAAGCATGGTTTGTTCATATTACGGCATGAGAACAATAGCACAGGGTTCAGAATGGATTTCAAAATGTGGCTAGTATTCCTCTATCATGTCGATCTTTGTTTACAATCAGAAGTGCTCTAAAATAATGGTCATCTATGTATATTACAACAGTAAAAACAGCACTAGAATGTTCATAGTTTATTACAAATATATATATACTAAAGGTAAGTCTAGTAAAATGTATCACTCCAAGATAAACTAACCCTAACTTTTCCTCCCAATCAACGATTTCTTCCAATATAGTGTTGCCTATTCATTTACCTTGTGTTTCCTGTTCAACGTTATCCATGGTTATAAGCGTTTTTCGTTCTCTGGCTGATTTCCTATTCCCTGGACCATCTTTGTAAATCAATATATACATCTTCTTTCTTTCTTAAGTGTATAATCTATATATACAATTATAATTGGTATTTAGCTAACTAACTTTGTATCTATTGCCCTATAGATTGTTTTAAGGGGAACCTCAATGGAACCCACATCTCAAGTTCTTTGCATTAATTAAATTGTTGCAAAATACCACATATTTGATAAAAGTTAAAAAAAGGAAAAAGATACAGTTTGTTTGTAGTCTTGAATAGATATTCTGTGACATATACAAACGCTATAAACTACGACGTAGGGTATATCTAATTGAACTAGAGTGTGTAATTACATTTCAGTACAAAAATTAACAAGTAAGCGAAGAAGTATGGTAAGAAGATTAAAATGGTGGAGTTAAATTCAAGCTAATGATTGAATATATATAATACATATATTATCATTACTAGATCTATTGGTATACCTACCATAACTCCTGCTGCCTATAGTAAACCCCACATCATCCTGCATATACCAATAAAGGTTATAGCCCTAATTTTTCATTTTTCCACGTGATCAACTCCTTGGAAAATTCTTTCCTTGAGAATAATCATCAAAAGATAAAACACCTAGCAATATTATTCCTTTAAACTAAATCGATCAATATGGGTAAAGTACATGGGTCATTATCTCGTGCTGGTAAAGTTAAAAACCAATGTCCTAAAGTAGACAAACAAGAAAAACCAAAGAAACCAAAGGGTAGAGCTTACGTTAGATTATTATACACCAGAAGATTTATCAATGTTACCTTAACCAACGGTAAGAGAAAGATGAACTCTAATGCTCAATAAGGGAGTTAGAGGTTTCTATCATTATATCGAGGAAGATGTTCATATGATTTGATTATGATATGTCGGTTTGATAATCCATTATATACAATTGTATTATAATACATAATAAGTTAACAAAATGTAGTTTTAAATAGAAAGAGGGCAATTAAGTGGACTAAACTAATAGGAATGGATAAGGATTGAAGTTGATTTTAATATGGAGTTGTGAAAAATTGTGAAATGAAATATGAATATGGAAATTTATTGAAATATAATGCTAGTGAATCATGTGTTAATAGCTTACATTGCCATTTGCAAATCGTTAATAATTTGTGGTTCTTTAATTTTATTTTCATGTAAATTGGAATGAAATTATCTACAGCCCGGTCAAAGAAATTTTCTGATGGTATCAATTTAATCAACTTCTTTTTTATCAAAATTTAAATCTTCATCCGATCCTATTGTTTTCTGCCATTTCTACTTAAGCAAAACTCTTTCAATTTTCGCGTAGACAAAGTTGACCGAATTTTGCAATGGCATACTTCTCTTGATTTGTATTTTCTAGCCTGTTGAAGATTCGAATACCTTCGAGTTTGAGTTACTCTTAATGTTCTAGTACTACAATGGCCCAAACTTATAGACGTTCAATTCAACCAAGTATTTCAATCTGATATTAATTGAAGGAGATAGATGGTTGCGTGATTTGTGTATTATTATCATTTTAGTACTAAAAACGCTCTATAAGCGAGACAACGATGCAAAGGTATCTTACAATAGGAGAATATTTCATTGAAAACATGGGCATTATTGCTTAACCCAAATAGTAGCTTAGAAGAATTCAACTCTATAACACTAACCCCATTTATCTCCTACTAGTTTGATACCACCAAGATAGCTATTTTCAGGATTTTCTACATCAATCTAGTTACATCAAGTTTCCTCTAGAATCATTTAGTCATACTTTCTAGATGCTTCCACCATATTATATGGCTAATAAGATGTTCATGTTAAACCTTTTTAGTCCATTTTAAATGACTTGTTCATGTATTAGTGCTCAAGTCCCACATTTCTCATGATCCCGGAGTTAATTTGTTAAATCCGGCCCTAGTAAAGTTTGTAATTATCAATTAATAATATGGAGTAAACCATTTTAAGTCCGGAAGATATGTAATACAATAATTTAGGAAGAGTATATAAGGAGGGCCACCTTCACCTTCAATTCTGATTCTTTAGTTTTTTTATTACAATGAAAATTAGAACAATCGAAACAATTAATCAATCCATCGAGCAATCAGAAGGCGATGGAGCTCGAGTTAGAAGGGCTATAGGTAACTATACCAAACGTAGGTTTGATCCTTTCTTAATGATGGATCATTTTAATTCCGATGGTAAGAGTGGTTTCCCACAACACCCCCATAGAGGTCAAGAAACTATCAGTTATATTTTATCTGGAGCTTTTGCTCATGAGGATTTCACTGGCTCTAAAGGGATATTGTATCCAGGGGATTTACAATTCATGACAGCTGGGAGAGGTATAGTTCATTCTGAAATGCCCGTGCCCTTTGATGGGTCAAATAATATCGGTATACAATTATGGGTAGATTTGCCCAATAAATTGAAAAATACAAAACCAAGGTATCGTGATTTAAGAGAATGGGAAATTCCCGAAGTGGTTGAACAAGATGGTAAATTGAAAGTCAAAGTTATTTCTGGGAAATCTTATGGTGTTGAATCTGTCCAAGAGTTGGCCTATACTCCAGTTGATTATTATTACGCCAATATGAAACCTGGTGCCAAATTTGAACAAAAACTTAAACCAGATTTTAATTATTTCTTATATGTTTTGGATGGTAGTAGCCTTGCTTTGAGTGGTACCAAAATTAAAAAGCATGATATTGTCTTCTTCAAACGTGATGGTGATACAGTAGTCGGAGAACACAATGGCAGAGACGATAAAACTATAGAATTCGTGCTTATCGGTGGCCAGGTTCAAAATCAGAATTCAGTTCAACATGGCCCGTTTGTTGCTGAAAACGAAGAAAAAATAATGCAAGCCTTTTCCGATTATCAATATGCTAGAAATGGCTTTGAAAATGCTAGAGCTTGGAAACCGGTGTTGAATGATTACGGGAAAATCAGTCAAGACACCATTGATAATAAATTAAATGGGTCTTGGGAAAAAAGACAACATGATAAAGCTAAATGGTTAGAGCAAAACAAACTTTGAATCCATTGCTGAGATTTATTGAATTTGTATATTATATAGTAAAATTATTTGAAATTTTTATTTTATTGTAGTTGGAACGTTTTAAGCTAGAAGAACATTCGATCGGCAAACTAGTATCGGTTACCAAAATGGGGATGTATGGGAATGAAAAACAACAAGAATATGTTGACAATCCCGGAAACGTTTAAATCGGGCAACTATTTGTACCACATTTCTTGGGCTGCGAAAATTGAACAAACTCTATAAACAGAGTGAATAGAACTGTGTTTGCATTTGTTTTATAATTATCACAGTAACAGTCACAATGGTTCAAAATAATACCCAAACTTCAAAATCTACCAATGCTGGTGAAGACAATGTTAACTGGGTTAAAAACTTTATTATAGTAATATAAATTCCAATTATTCTATACCTTTATTTAAAACAACATTTATATTTAATATTCTACTTAGAATAATGCAAAAATTTAATAATTGAAAAATTGTGTATACCTTTATCTGTAAAATTGTTGCAAATTTGCATATTTCCAAAATGGTACTGTCATTGTATCATTTTTTTGGATAAGCTACATTTTGGTTTGATTCCCACTTGGTAATATATTATCATCTCTATATATTTACTGAGGAATTAAAAAGAATGAATATACTCTGGATCTAATTTCGACAGTCTCATCGTCTTCTTCGAACATTGGTTTCCAAGTAACCAAATCGATTTTTTCCAGTTTGAAATTGTAGTCTTTAGCCGTTTCAAAGAATTGCAAATCTTCGTCTAAAAGATGAGGTCTATGGGGAGAAAACACGACTAAACATTTACCGTTTTTCTTGACTAAATCTTTACATGTAGTTAACAACTTATGATGTTCAGTATGGTTGAATACTAAGTCAGATAAGATGATCAAATCGAATTTGTCCTCTTCTGCAATAGTATCTTTACCTAAAATAGTCGAATAGTCGTTACCCCATATGTAGCCTTTAACTTGATATGGTGAGATCTTGGCGTCTTGCTCCAAATATTGGAAATTCTGTTCGATATTACTTATCAAGTCTGGATCTGGATAATCTGTACAAATAACGGTTTCGGCCTTGTTCAATGAACATATTAATGAAGGTAACCCAGCAGCAGCCCCAAGTTCCAAAACTCTTTTTCCGGCTACCAAATCCTTAGAATGTTTATCCAAATAATCAGCCGTGAAAATACCAGCGTTCCAAAGTAAATGGCCCCACAATGGTGATTTTCCAACTAACCTAAGCTTAATGTCTTTAGGTGCTACTCCTTCCAATTTTCGTTCATATGATGCAAAATGTGGTTCTGGTGGTGGTGGAAGAAATCCTTCTGGCTCATCAAAGAGACCTCCTTCCAAACTCAACTCATCTGAAGACATCTTTACCTTCTATTCCAGTATTAATAAGTCTATTGCTTTAGTAGTGAAATAAAATGGAAATTCTGTATGCACACCCGAAGACATCCATAACACCAACAGAAATCATTCTGGTGGTTAATTCAATCAAATACCAATGGATGGAATACACGTCAACAAGGAATGGCTGGCCATAACAACAGAATTAGTTCTGGACCCAAATAATCTTCTGCTCTGGGAAAAACTTGTAGTTACAGCTGAAAAAAATCAGAAAAAAGGTATTAATAAAGCTAGTTCAGACGATGAACTTGAGATTTTAAGAACATCTTACGAATCATTGCTTGAAAAGTATCCTTTGCTTTATAATTATTGGATAAAATATGCTGTTTGGGAATTTAAATTGGGAAATATTGACAAGGCTAATGAGATTTATCAAACTGGTTTGCAGCCGTTGGGCTACTGTATAGAATTATGGGTTTCATACTTAGAGTTTAAAATGAAGACAATCAGCGATAACCTCGATGAGGTTCTTAGTCTTTTTGAACAAGCACGATTCAAGATAGGTTACCATTTTCATAGTTATGATTTCTATAAAATCTATTTGCAGTTTCTTAAAAATTATCAGGATATTGTTCCCAGTTATCAATTGAAGTATTATATTTTATTAAGAATCATTGTCGAGATTCCAATCTATCATTATGAATACTTCTTCAAGATTTTATTCGATGTCATTGCTGAAATTGGTAAATCGCAGAATCTCAAGGATGAAATAATTTCTTTGTTAGTCCCCAAATCAGAATTGAAGTCATATTTAAAGTTCGATTTGAAGTCGACTTCTGTCCAATTGAAGAAAATCTTTGTTGATGTTTATATAACTACTCAATTCAAAGTTTATGAATTATTCAATTTCGAAAAAAAGATTACTAAACCATATTTTGATAATGAGTATGTTTCCCAACAACAGTTGGGTAATTGGGATAGATATTTGGATTTCTTGGAATTGAAAGATTACCCCCAAGAATGTGTCACATTAACTTATCAGCGATGCTTGATTCCAACTGCAGCTTACTGTCAATTTTGGATTAAATATGCCGACTACTTTATTGTCCAGGAAAATTATAAACAAGCTGCAGATTGTTTGGTCAAAAGTTGCTTCTTTAGCAATGATTATAAGTTAATCGTTAAACTAGTCGACGTGCACATATATTTACATGAATTTCTCCGAGCCAAAGATATAATTGTCCAATATATTAAACAGAATATTTTTATTCCAATTCCAATCTACGAAAAATTATTGAATCTTGAACGTTTGATTAATGACGACGACGAATATATTACAAACTTATTCAAAGAATTGATCAAGGAGACTAATAATGAATGGTTTTTCGAACATATCTTATATTATTCTATACCGTACGAATTGAAAAAGAAACTATTTAGAGAATTCGAAACCAATTTTCAAAATTCAAAGATATATCAACGATCGTGGGAAAAATTAACGAATTTCCATGAAAAGTCATCAATTTTCCCTGAAATTGATTATGAACAAGAATTAAAGTCCTATAGTTGATTTATTTGCCCAAATAAAAATTAATACCCATTAATCCCAAATACCATGCCGTCGTTATTATCCCGACCCGTTTATCAAATTGCCACTTGTTCAATGGCAAGTAAACTAGATATAATAGAATAACAAGAATCAACGAGGCCATTGATATGATCACACTTTTAGTAAGGGTGATTTTAATAGCTTCATGAGTTTTATTAATCACAAATAATCCATTGAAACCAATACCTAATAAAATGGTGATCATAGGTGTACCTAGACAGGCATTAATTCCAAAACTAGGATTAATTGATGATAAAGTTAAGTTGGTAATAAAATCATTCAATGAATTGCTCAATGAAAATACCACCAACCCCAATAAATATTCCGATATTTTCCATAATAATCCTAAATTTTTTAAAATTTGTAAAATTTCTAACGAGATATTTGACGTTATTATGATACTTGAGGTTATTCCAACTAAATTCACCCCAATTTGTTTATAATACTTGGGAATATATGGATGGGACAATCCAATTATCGCCATTGAGGCCAAAATAATTAGCGATAATTGATCATAGGGTAAATCAAGAAACTGGAAGTTAATCAACAAAGCAGTGATTACAACATACCAATATTTTAAGAATGGTGAATTTTGTAATCGATTCCAACCCAATGCTTTTTCAATGAAAGTACTGGTGATATCCACTTCTTGACACTGAATAGATTGGTTTTCTTCATCAAAGACGACTGTATCATCAATTTCATCAAAATTGTCATCCAGGTCGTCTCCATCCACATTAATTGGTATCAAAAGAAACAAACTCATGTCAATCGCATTAAAGATCAATTTCATCGAATTGATCGATTCTTCAAATACAGTTTCTTCGATATTTTGGAACACTTCATAAATGGGAGACCTTGAACGATTGATATCGTGATAGTTTGAGCTTGGAGCGAGGGAGAGTAAACTGTTGCTGGTTGCAACTTGGGGAACGGGTGCTTTCAATGAAGACGATTGTAAGATTTCACACGACTGGTAATTTCCCCCTTCCAATCTAATTTCACTAGCAAGTTTACTATTATCGATTCTGTCCTCACCATGTTTCATATCGTCTGACAAAATACTGACTGCATCATTTAAATTCAAGTCTTCATCATACCAGTCCTGTTGCAATTTGTCTTTATCGGAGATGTATAAAAAGATGACATAGCAAATATAGATAAGAGACATGACTAGACATTCGACCCAGGTGAACTTACCATCGGATAGTATAAACAGGAAGACGATGAGGATCACCAACACCCAAAGCAAGTCTATTAATAACAACTTTGGATGCAAGACTTTATATGGAGAATAAACAAAACTGATGGAACCAATGATTATGGTGAATAAGATCAACAACGAACCGATTAATTCACCAATAACTAGATCGGAGGAACCTGTTTGGAAAGCAACATTATAATTGATCAAGTCTGCAAAGCTATTGGATAAGGGAACCAATATAAAACTCAAGATCGAAGTACCAATATGAAATTTGGTAGTCAACTCATTTAAATTCTTGAACAAATAGTTCAGGACCAAAATACTGAGGGCAATACATATAGTAGTTATCCCTAACAAAATCAAGATCGAGATGGCAATAGCGATGAAGATTGACGGATAATATTGATTACAATAATAAAAAGTAGCAATTGAATAGTAAGAAACATCGCAGTTTTGATGAATATATTGGCAATAATCCTGAGATAGTATCGACGGTTGCAAGATACATTTATCTTCCAAGTTGCGAACTTTAATGATGTTAGCTCTTGATAGATCGGGCTGAATATACCAGAGAGTGATGATCGAGGCAACCAAGATAATCAACCATGGTATTCGAGGATGTTTCATTAGATATGTGTATTTAAAAATAATAACAATAAGAAGGTGTGAATATATATATTTTAGGTATAAGCCTTCTAATTATCAATGATGATTCTGTAGATTGCTTAAATTTCATCTATCACAAGCAATCGAACGATTACGTAATAAAATGTCAAAAAATAAGAAATAGAAATTCCCCAAGCGCAAAAAGAGCCAAGAGAAGATTCCACAACTTATAATTGATTTTGGTATTGGTGATAACTTTCTTTAGCCAATATCTTCTTAGCTATTTCAATATCCAAATTGATATCATCAATTAATGCTTCCTTTGTAGTATAATTCAATTCTGGACGAATGTAACCCAAAATATTATATTTTAATGTAGCACCATAGAAATCACAACTGAATTTGTTAATTACATGTATCTCTATAGACTTTTGTTTATTTTCGTAAAACGGGTTCCAGCCAATCGACATCACCATGGGGAACACATGATTCAAATCTTGCGAAGATAATTTATTACCATAATTGATTTCTATTTCGGTTTCACTATTGGTACGTTTTTGATAAGTCAGTTGTTTATCTTGGGATAGTATCTTACACCACCCGTAGTATATTCCTGTTTCCAATTCGTTCAAAATCTCATGGTTGATTTCAATATTGGCTGTAGGTATCCCCAACTCGGCAGACCCTCTGCCAAACCCACTGATCACTTCTGCTTCGGCAGTGATAGGGTATGGCAGCTGCGGGGAGTCTGGTATTACGGTATCTGGTCTAGTCATTGATGCTGGTTCCTATTGCGGTTAAATCTAAAGCTGAGAAATTATGTCAACATTGAATTTATTTGCCGGAATTACGCGCTGATAACTAAGCGACGTCAACCGAACTCCGTTGTTGATTATTAATGTTTAGATGTGACTGGAAATGAAGTTGCGGTTAACACTCCGCTTAGTCAACTCTATGAAAATTATTAGGTTTCTCAATTATATTGATATTGGTCACTTTTGCTAGATTTATATATGCTCTTACCAGGCTTAGGTGGAAATTGTAGGTACTTACTCTTTGTGGTTTAACCAGCAGACTGCCTTGATTTTGCAACCACTGGTTAGTGTATAGATATCAAGAGAGTATGTTTGACCGAAATATGGTTAGTAGAACCGAAGTATGGTCTCTGAACAATATGTGTTATGGATGGTATCTATTGAATTATGGGCACGGTTCCAGTCCTTTGGATGATACATAGATAATATTCGATAATCTCGCAGTACAATAGTCTCTAGCGCTTAAAATATTTACTGGTGGCAAACTCAGCCGGTTTTGCAACCATGATGCAAGAAAAAAAAGACACATCTAGAATTCTAAATTTGAATGACATTTGTAAAACGATTCTACTGCATTTAATTAGGTCATCGAGACACCTTAGGTTAGTCATTTATAGTGAATTCCATTAAGTAAACTTTTTGCTGCAATAGTCATTTACTATTTTTTCAACAAAAGAAAAGTGTAATCTATTTGTCTGCATAATGTAACTGAATTGTGGATCTCGTTTATAATTTAATTGTATATCAACCAATTGAATTAGATTGTCATGGTTTTGCTAGAGAATAATCATTTATACAATCAACGTTACTCCCATTCTCTATTCTCCATTCCCAATCTCTACACTACAATTTTTCTTGGTTTACTTCACACATTGATTATTAACTATAAAATAAACAAACTCTGATAATATTGATCAATTAATGTCAGTTAGGTTAATTTAAAATCTAGCTTCCAATTGGTTTAACAAGGTGACACAGTCAGCAGAGAAACCTCTGATACCTTGGGCCAATTTTTCGGTGGCCATGGCATCTTCATTTAATAAGAATCTGAAGAGAGCTTCGTCATCGACATAAGAAACTTTTTCGTGGTCGAAAGATTTAGCGGATTCAGTGGTCAAGACAGCTGGAACGTCATCGGTGGAGTTGTACAATTCTTCCAATAATTTAGGAGCAATAGTCAAGTAATCAACACCAGCTAAAGCTTTGATTTCACCAACGTTTCTGAAAGAAGCACCCATGACAATGGTTTCGTAACCGTATTTTTTGTAGTAGTTGTAAATGGCTCTGACAGATTGCACACCTGGGTCTTCTTCACCTTGGTAATCTTTACCGGTGGAAGCTTTGTACCAGTCCAAGATTCTACCGACGAATGGGGAGATTAAAGTGACTTTAGCTTCAGCACAAGCAACGGCTTGGGCGAAAGAGAATAATAAAGTCAAGTTACAGTGGATTCCGTGTTTGAGTTCCAATTCTCTGGCGGCTTGAATACCTTCCCAGGTAGAAGCGATTTTAATCAAAACACGGTCTTTATCAATACCTTGTTCTTTGTATAAAGCAATGATTTCCAAAGCTTTTTTGATGGTAGCATCTTTGTTGAAAGATAATCTGGCGTCAACTTCGGTGGAGACTCTACCAGGGACAATCTTCAAGATTTCCTTACCGAATTCAACCAACAATCTGTCTAAGGCAATTTCAGCTTTTTCAGCCTTGGAAGAACCTTTGGATTGAGCGTATTCAATAGCAACATCAATCAATTTAGCGTATTCAGCTTTTTTAGCAGCGGCTAAGATTAAAGAAGGGTTGGTAGTAGCATCTTGAGGAGTGTACTTAGCAATTTGTTCGAATTCACCAGTGTCAGTGACAATGACAGTACCGGTAGCTTTTAATTGTTCTAAAGAGTTAGACATGTTGTATAGATAAATTAATTATAAATATTATAAATGGACGTTTTCCAATGATTTATATATTACGTGGGGGCAACTTTCGCCCGAAAATAAAATAGGTCGGAAGTTGAATCTCGAATCTCGAAAGATTACAACAGGAAGGTCAACAAAAGAAAATTAGTTAGTCATATTCACCAGCAACACATGCTATAATATAACCACTATAGTTAACCACTATAATTAACCATTCTAATAACTTTACAAACTACTGCCATCCTACCGATCCACTATCCCAGAGTCATTCTATGTATCCCGGTTACGGAGAAAAAGAAAGAATCTAAAATCATCTCTGCATTGTACCTCTATTACTAATCTAAATCCACTAAACTCCCCTAGGGTTTACCGTTGGGATATTTCTTTTTGTTGGCAAATGTTGATGATGTGAACGTGTCTTTCTAACCGCCTGGTCGGTTTGTTGAACGCATAATATATCAGAGTGCATATTGTGTAGCAAGTATACCGAAGGGTTCCGCCGATATTTGTCGAGTTCTATATTAGTATTAAGATGGTAGTCAAACGGTTATATATCACAGCATCTGATGCTTATGGTGAAAACAAACAAGTAATACCGGTGAACTCTAAAGATACCACTACAGTGGATTCGGAGATTGGGACATTTAAGATAAAAGTCTCAATTCGAAACTTTGATGGGGCCAAACCCCATTTATCTAATAGTTATTACAATAAGAATAGTAAACAGACTTTGATACAAGATGAAGAGAAAGTACATGATGATTCGGTTGATAATTTGGTAGTTGAAATTACATTTACACCCAAATATGATATTCCTAGTTCAGATTTAATTTTTGGTAATGACTTGACGGTGCCTATCAAAGATATAATCCCAGTAACGTTGCTTTCAACAGGATTGAAGTTTTTCACTTGGTTTATAAATAAAACTATTAAAGCCGATATATATTCAGACACGCCATATCTCTATGGCTTGGCAATTAACAGTTTCACCCATATTAATGTGGGAAACGAAATGGAACCAAAAGAAAATTTGGGTGATCCACAAATACCTACAGATTCAGCAGCAAGAATGAAGTATTTCTTGGATATTAACCATTGCAAAAAGTATACGTTCAAAGCTGACCAACCGTATACATTTGGATTTTCCACCAACTTTGTTAAAATGATGGATTCAAAATATGCAGTGGCGATCCCAACTTATGGGAGCAAGACTTTCGATATTAATGTTTCCAGTTATGCCAGTGACAAATTGAATAATTTCAATTGGGTGGTGAAACAGAATGGGATTGATGGGTTTGGTAAAGGGGATTTGGGATTGGTGCTCAATTTTGCGTTGAAAGATGAGGATGATGTCGAGGAGGAGGAGGAAGAGGAAGAGGAAGATGTAGATGAAGTGGATTAATCAAAAATAATAGAATGACTGAATAGCAGCTTCCATGGAAAGAGTAGGGTAAAAAGTAAAAACAAGAATGGCTATACCGATTTAAATTGGTATAGATATATAATTATATAGACATTTATGATTTCATGAATGTAATTAAGATATTTAATAGCCCGGAATTGATCCATCACTAGTTATTCTCTGACATTTGATGTTTTCACGTGATTATCAAATGTGGTAAATTAAAAAATATTATGTTCATCTTGATTAAATGAATAACGTCGCGGGGTAGAAAGACATGGGGACATGCATAAGATGGATACGATAAAGCGTAGGATTTACTAAGTGATACAGATTTGATAAATTGATTTATTCTCAGTTACAGCCAACGCAAATTGTTATTATCAAGAATATTTTACTTTTGGTTTTTAACCCAGCTCTCTTTTTCTACAAAGGCAGTTCCTTCCTTGAGAAAATACCATTTATATAATTTGGTATCTAATTGAAAATTTCATTGGGAAAGGACAACACATAAACTGCTTTTCAGTAATTACAATGTATTGATGCCGCTAGCTCATGAAGTACAATATATATTTAACGATGTTGGTGAAAATCCAATGGGTCTAGACCTTTTCAAATAAATCACGTGATTTTAATAAATTTTGTTTTCAAAGAGATGCCAAAATAGAAAAACAACAGTCACAACAGTCACAACAATCACATTATCTTGTTGCAAAGTGTACACCATAACATAGAATATCGATTTAAATGGATAATCATTCCCATGGTAATCATGGTAATGACTCTCTAGATGATATACATCTTAGCGAACCTCCATTGGATTCTTCCGATCCAAAACAGGGTGATGTTCCTCATTTATCAAAACAACCTGTTTCTCAACGGTTGCAAAATGAGAACCTACCCCATAATTCGCATAGTGTTGGAAATGTGGTAGTGGATGAAAAGAATAATAAGGTGGAGGAACCTGATCTAGATGACGCTATTGCTAATGCGTTCGATAATGTGTTTAATGATGCAAATGTAGCAGATGTTCAACATGATCAAGTTGAACAGGTTGAACCCAAGAAGAACCAAGAAGAGCCAGACTTAAATGACGCCATTGCTAATGCGTTTAATAATGTATTCAATGATACAGAAGCAGGTCAACAAGAACCAAATGAACAAGCTGAACAAGCTGAACAAGCTGAACAAGCTGAACAAGCTGAACAAGATGAACAAGATGAACAAGCTGAACAAGCCGAACACAATAATAATCAAGTTGACCAAACAGAACACAAGAATAATGATCAAGATGAACCAGACTTGAATGACGCTATTGCCAATGCCTTCAATAATGTATTTCAAGGAGAGGAACAAGCTGAACATGAACGTGTTGAACAAGCTGAACACAAGGAGGATGCCCCACAAGAGCCAGACTTGAATGATGCCATTGCTAATGCATTCGACAATGTGTTTCAAAGGGAGACTAACGAAGAACAAGCTGAACTAGGACATCCTCAGCAAGTACATGTTGAGCAAGTTGATATTGACAATGATTCCAAAGAAATGGATTTAGATGATGCAATTGATGATGCGTTCAAATCTGCCATGGTTGACAAAGTCTCCAGTTCAGACAATCATGATAAAAGTGTCGTAGAAACAGATAAACAGCCCATTGGGATTGAACCTAGCCTGTCAGAATTGAATGAAAATAGTGAAACCAAACATCAAGATGATGTCGAGGACGATTTGAATTTAGAAGATGCTATTGGTGATGCATTCAAAGGGATTTTTGATGAAGATAAAAAATCCATCCCGGAAAATATCGATGAAACTCGTGAGGACCTTCAATCGAGTAATAAATCCCAAGATAATATCCGGTCGGATGCTGATGAAGATATGGATTTGAATGAAGCTATTGGTAATGCATTCAAAGGTCTTTTTGGATCAAATGAGAATGTGGAATCCCATACTACCGAACCACTAGCTGGCAGCTCTTTTCCCCATCATATACATGATGAAAATATTGAGACCAAAGAAGATGAAGGACAGGGAGGGCAAATGAAAGTAAACGAACAAGCCAAAGAAGTAGAGGAGAAAGAAGAAGAAGATTTGAATAATGCCATAGGTGCAGCACTCAATAGTTTTGCTGCAGAACCAACAAATGTATTATCACCAAGAGACCCACGCAACGATAATAATAATGATGATAATCTGTACCGCCAGAACAAAGGGACCGATGAGGGGCATTCAATGGATGATATCGAACTCAATCAATTGATTTCTGCATCTTTCCACAAACTAATAGGTAATAGTGAACAAGAGAGACGAGACGAGAAACAGCAGGTCAAAGATTTTGATGATAACGACGACATTAACATGGAAGACGCAATTGCTCAAGCATTCAAATCAGCCATGAATGACGAGGCAAAAGTTAACAACAATAATAACAATACCAGTAAAGTGTTTGATGAACCACATGATGTCATTAACGTTGAGACAGTTACCTCCAATAGAGAAAATGCAAACTTACAGCTGTCCATTCTAAATGAGCTTTTGTCGAAACAACAAGCGGAATCAGCCGCTGATCGAGCAACCAATTCACAAGCCAATGCCAATTGGAAAGATAGTGAAATCCAGAGCAATAACTTCAATATTGGGCTGAAACCTTCAGAGCCGAAAGAGGAAGTTTTGGAACTGTTAGAAATGAGTAATATTTTGCAAAATGCCTTTCATATGGCTATGCAGCGCCCCAAAGATTTGATTGACGACATGGCTACAGAAGATAAAGATGTTAAATCACGGAGGGATTCTACTATTTCCAGAACGGATGAATTGACTGAGAAATTGGCAACCACATTAGCAAATTACCCGAACTCTATTACCGAAAACACTGCCAACTTTTTGGAGTCTCTTAAACATTCAAGTGATAGAGATTGGAATAAGAGTCATGAGACCGACCAATTTAAAACGAACGAGAAGAATGTCAGTGGAAAAGCTCCAGGTGTTATAAATAAGGAGGATGGTGCCTCTTTACTGGGTGGAGATTTACTATTGGATAACAATACAACCTCTCAAATGAGCCCCCAATTATTAAATGTAATTGGCAGCATAACATCAAGAATTGCAAAGAGTGGTATAACTACTGCATCAGACGCCAATATCTTAGGGGTAATACGTAAGATGAGAGATGCGTTCTCTACAAGCCTCAAAGAAACACCATCGGCAACTGAGGTACCATCTGTGTCGGAAATTGTGTCAAGCTATAAATCAACGGACGATAAATCAAGTATCTTGCACTCATTAAATTTAGCCAAGACTTACATGGATGCATCAGTTGACGTGGATACAAACAAAATTCACGCGAAAGACCTAATTGATAGCGTATTACAGAGATTCAATCTATACTCTGAATTCCCCCACAATATCAATAATATGCGGAATGAAAATACGATGGGTTTGATATCCACCATAAGAAATTCGATTATTTCAGTCATTGCCAATAGCGCTCCAGCTCCTAAAACAACACGTACAACTACGCTTTCTAATGAAAAATTGAAAACGGATTCCCCAGAGTATCGAGAAAAGATAAGAATAGAAAACAGAGAGCGAAAGAAGAAATGGCGAGAGGAGAATATTGAAAGAAACAAGGATAATGATTTGCGATCGAGAGTAATAAAACGTGCAGTTGGTATGTTTGGTGTAGGAGAAAGTAAAACCAAGTCTATCTGGATAGAAGAAGAGTTTCATAAAAGACGAGAGAAAAGAATAGCAAAGCAGAAGAAGGATGATGAAAGGTTCAATCCAAAAGATAACCAAGACCCGAATAAGAAATTCAAAGACGAGGTGACTTCGAATCTTATCAAAGATCCTAGACTATTCAAACCCGTTACCGATATCTTTAACATGCTATCATCCTTTGCTCACAAGGAAAACGCAGATGCTGTTCTCACCGCTTCATCTATTGCTACTGCTTCTGCTGCCGCAGTATATGCAAATAGTAATCCAAATGTTGGGATGCTTTCTATTAGCATGGCTGTGAACTCGATCTTGTCTAGTTTGATTGATGATGTGAAAGCATCTGGTCAGCTGGATAGAATTGCCAATCTTGCAAACGGAACAAAGCTGTTTACGAGCATGTTACTGGAGAAGGTGTTACCACCTCAGCAAATCTCTGAGTTCACTGATGAAGAATTTAGCTCAATAATGAGTAACAACATTGGAGAAAACAAAGATTTTGAGAGCCATGTTGCAGATACTTTCGGAAGTGTAACTACAGGCTACGAAGCAATTGGCAATCTGTTACTGAAGCAAAGCTTAAATGAAAGTACACCGGATTCCATGCCATATCCGAAAAGACAAAAACTTGAACTCGAGATGGATTTGCAAAGTTCCTACACTGAGAACATGCATTCAGCTCAATGGGATCCAAATAGTTTGAGAATGCCACCATATAAAAAACCATCCACTAACATATACAAAACTATGATGCCGTCACCCAATATATCACACCCAACACTAACATTACCTACTACCTCCCCATTCATTTCCAATAAGGTTAATTTTGCAAATCTGAATCGTGGACAATCAGCATCAGGAGGTGGATTACGGAAGCCTGGTAGTTTCCAAAAGCCATTACATGGTAATAAACCAAATGAAAATCGGTTTGGATCACCGCAAACTTTTTGATTAGAGATCGTAAAGTATAATATAATTTCAATTCGTGTGTAATTTTAAATACAGATTAAGATAGATATAAATTTTTTATATGGCCTCTGTTTCTGAAAGCAACCATTTAAGGGCCCGCTTCTCACCCATGTCCTTCAATTTACATCCAAGATCCTCTCTAATACTTTTATGGTAATCATTTATCCATTTTATTTCCACAGGCGAGAGGTATGTTGTATCAATCAACTTCCTACAGAATGGAACTTTGGTTAAGTAATTAAATTGAAGATACTTCTCACCATGTCTTGTAGTGCCGTTTTTTCCTTCGACAATTTCTATTTCACTTTCGATCCGAAACCCTACCTCAGAATCAATATAGAATCCTGGTTCAATGGTCAAAACGCCACCAGGTTTGAAAAGGATCTCAGAATTTGGACCACCGGAGGTAGTCAGAATATACAATGGGCCCTCATGAACATTGCCAAAGCTTCCGACCCCATGTCCAGTTCCATGATTGAAATCTAAACCTTCATTCCAAAGTGGTTGCCTAGAGTAGGCATCTAAAATAGTCCCCGTATCTCGCGAATTGGGGGGAAACCGTGCCATTGCCACTGCCAAATGGCCCTTCAAGACTAAGGTATAATACTTTTGGTACTCTTTTTTCAAGTTGTCTGTACCAAATTTGAAAGTTCTGGTAATATCTGTAGTTCCTTCCAAGAATTGAGCACCCGAATCCACCAAAAAGATTTCTGATGGATCAATTAGAGAATTTTCCTCTTTTGTAGGTGCATAGTGAATAATTGCTGCGTTTGCCCCACAAGAAGCAATAGTTTCATATGATAAACCTCTAAAGTGTGGAAATTTCAGCCTTATAGAATAAATCTTGCAAGCTGCATCGTATTCGGTTAATTTGCGTTTTTTGCGGATCAACTGATCTTCCAACCATGAAGCAAACAATATAAATACCAAGGAGTCTTTGTATTGAGCAATTCTGGCATTGAATAATTCCGTGGGGTTCTTTACCAATTTCAAATAAGACACGATTGAATTGTATTTGATTTGTTGTTTAGCCAAAGATGTTGGAATTGCTTGTAATAGAGCGAATGTGCTATCGGCACGGCTAGGTAACACCAAAGATAAGTGTGGATTTTGTACTGTCGACTTCAAACCCGACAAATCGGAGTGAAACTGATGGTAATCTTTAATTTTCAAATTTGGAATTGTGGCAAGATAATTTTTCAATTCACTAGATCCATTATCAATTTTGTCCTTGTCAATGTAAAGATGAACAGAATCAAGAGACAAAATAGAATATGCAAAGAAAACCGGATTAAAAGGAACATCACTATCCGATCTCAAGTTAAATAACCAGGCAATATCATCGAGATTAGTCAAGATTAAATGGGTGGCTGCAAATTTATCCGATCTGAGTAAAATCCGTACTCTAGCTATTTTGTCTTGGGTGGACTGACCCGAATATTTCAAAGGTAAATGGTAAACTGGCTCTTTCGATCTCACTGGTTTGTTTTGCCAAATCTCATCTACAAGATTATGTTCAAGAAGGGGAGCAAAAGTGAATTTCCCGGAGCCGCTCGCATTTCGCGCGAAATACTCCCCAGCGTCTATAGAAATGAGCCTGGCATCACACGACACGACCTGACTGAATTTATTATCCAGGGCGTGAGAGATGACAAACTCCTGCCAAGTGGGGGAATCTGGATCCCCCTGTTTTAGTAATTTCCAGGCTTTCAAGTCCAATTGTTTCTGTGCTTGTAAGAAGTACCTTCCGTCGGTGGATAGAGCCGCATGACCAGTTAACTGGTCTGCATCTTCTAAAGTGACTATAGCAATCCCTGCCGATCCATTGAATTCTGAAATGTATTCCCTTCTTCTATCGGCTAATGCAGTATACTCCGACTGATGCTCGTCTTCACTGGGGATTATATACACCCCTATATTGTATTTCTTCATTAAACATCTTAATGCATGTAGTTTATCATGACCAGACTTGTGAAGAGACGGTAAACTATGGAGGGGCAAATCAATAAATTCCTCATCTGAAGAATCATCCATCTCATCATCACTATCGTGATGATTAGAGCCAAATTTAGGTAGACAAGAAAATGACTTGCTAAAAAGCGCCGATAGCGAAACAAGTGAACTTGTTTTCAATTGCTCATTATCCCTTTCACCATACAACAACGGAGTCTTCTCATTGTCCACACTCATTGTCTATAGTAAAATATTTATGTCATTTATGACATTGATGCCAGTTGACCCCTTGGCCATACTCCGGAGTTTGACTCTAGTGCGGCGTTAACGAGTATATACAGAACAGATGCAAAATAATGATACTACACGAAAAGTAAGGATATGTATATATGATAGCAGTAGGCTATTTAAACAGACAGAGTAGTATGTATAATTATGGGGTTATCCGATTTTGATATTTCCTTTTCAATCACAGCCAGATAACTTTAAAAGTTAAGGGGTAGTTTTTCTGTTAATGAGCGTTGGTGTTTAAAATCTCTTTTACGTTGAATCAACTCTAGTATATAAGTATATATAATGAAACAACAATACTAATATCATCAAGTGATGGTTGCTACCATGAATAAATGATATACTATTGTAATGATCGTGGCAACTTGAATTATCAAAAAATAGATTGGTTAGGTATTGTGGGGATTGAAAATTATTGATGATTACCATATTTCCATATCTCACTAATTGTTTGATAATTCTAATTGTAAATACACTTATGTAATTGACATTTCAATAATTATCTCTATAATTTTGATCAAAGGTGAAATGACATGGAAGTTTAGAATTTACAAACAGGGGAATACTTTATCAAGACGAGCATAGAATTAGAAGTATTTCGATCTTCTCTACAGTATCCAATCGACATGAAATCATCTCTTTTAGTAGATAAGAAGTATTATCCCTAGTAAATTCAATTACGTATTCAAGAGTTTTATCTGACCAGTCAATCAATTGACTTTGTTTTCCTCACTATACCTGAAGAGCTAGCTGAAGACATTAAAAATATTATTAAAACTTATCTTATAAAAATATTTAAAATTATATGAATGATAAAACATTCCTATCTTATTTATAACTATACAAGTGATACCAAATGGTATCCTCTTCATTCCTGTCTCTCCATAGTAATCTGATCTTATTAAATAATCACGTGATTCAAAATCTATCACCATCAATAAATTTAAACGCGTCAATTACCACAATTCTTTACAACTATCTATACACACACACACATTATTAACACCATGGGTAGATTAATAGGGTTGGAGTTACATAACTTTAAGTCTTATAGAGGTACTACCACTATAGGTTTTGGTACTTCCTTTTTCACTTCCATTATAGGTCCGAATGGAGCTGGTAAATCTAATATGATGGATGCGATCTCGTTTGTTTTGGGTATTCAGTCGAGTCAGTTGAGATCTAATAACTTGAAGGATTTGATTTATAGGGGACGACGTGATGGTGATTCTGATGCTGATGTAGATGCTGATTTTGATGATGCTCCAACGCGTGCTCACGTTTTAGCTGTTTATGAAAAGGATGATGGTACCACTTTAAATTTGAAAAGGACTATATCCATTAATGGATCTAGTGAGTATCATATAAATGATACTACTGTTACGGCGTTAAATTATTCACTTGTTTTGAAAGCGGAGAATATCTTGATCAAAGCGAGGAATTTCTTGGTGTTCCAGGGTGATGTAGAACAGATTGCGTCGCAATCGTCTCAGGAATTGACTAAGTTAGTAGAGAATATATCGCGTTCTAATGAACTCATTCCCGAGTATAATCAGTTGAAACTCGACTCCGAAGCAGCCTACGCCGAGACACAAGCTGTCATTAACAAAAAAAGATCTTTAAATTCCGAATCAAGACAGTACAAGGACCAAAGAGATGAACAGATTGAGTTTGAACACAAATTGATGGAAAAATCAGATAAAATAAAACAGATTAATCTTTACAAATTGTACCATAATGAACAAAAACATTTTGAGTTGGTAAGCCAGTCGCTGGTCCAGAAAACTCAATTGAAATCAATTAAGAGCAAGTTGGTAATTGAGGATAAGGTTTACAAAAAGTCGCAAGCTGATTTTTCCCACTTATCTCTAGAGGTCAAGAAACACAATAAACGTACTAAAGAGGTAACCACCCAGATTGACGACTTGAATCGTCAATTGTTACCCATAGAGGCGTCGAAACGGGCGAAATCGTCGAAAATTGCGTCCCTCAAACTGAAGGTGCAAGTTATTTCCGAGGATATTCTCAGACAGAAACAAGCAGTCTCATCGGTAGAACGGAAATTAAGAGACGCCCGGAAGTTGTATGATGAATTCCAAATTAAGACTTCTTCGACAATCACATCCATTTCCCAGGATGGCCAAGTAGAGTATGAAAAATTAAGATTGGAATACTTGGCGCTGGATGGTGCGGAATTAGAAGAGAAATTGTCGCTTTTAATAAATGAAAAAGAATCGATCCAATCAAACATCAGCCATCTTGAAAACCAAAAATCAAATGCCCAAAATCGTATTGATGATTTGGAACTCATATTAAATTCAGATTTGAATCCAAAATTAAAAGAATTGTCGTTGGAACTTACTGATACCCTTGCTTTGAGACTCGAAAAAACCGATGCTAGAGCCAAATTAGTCAAACGTAAAGACGAACACAACTACAAAGAATTACAATTGAATTCCCAACTTCGTGATGTTTTAGTCAAGCTTGATGAATTGGCGTCACAACAACGTGAATCCGATCGTCAAATTCGTCTCCGTGAAAATGTATCGACGCTCAAAAAGTTATTACCTAAAGGTTCTATTAAAGGTCTCGTCAACGATTTGGTAAGGCCCAGTCAGAAAAAATACGATTTGGCTCTTCTGACAATTTTAGGTATGAACTTTGATTCAATCATTGTCGAAAGTTCGGCTATTGCTTACAGATGTATCGAAAGATTGAAGGAAATGAGACTCGGAACTGCTACATTTATCCCCTTGGATTCGATTCAAATAGATCCAGTGAATTTGAATTACCTTCGGTCTTTGGATCCAGGTGCCCAGCCTGGTATAGATATTGTTGAATACGACGATAAAACCATCGAGCAAGCAGTACAGTATGTTGTCGGAGATGCGTTAGTGGTGGATAATATCGACCTTGCCCGAAAACTCAAATGGAATAGCTCGAATAGACTCCAAAGTAAAATCGTTACCGTTGATGGTTCAGTGATTCATAAATCTGGTTTAATGACTGGTGGTCTTCAACAACAAAAGTATGGTGCTATTTCAAATTGGGATAAGAATGAAGTTAATAAATTAACCGGCGTGAAAGAGAAATTGAACGATGATTTGTCAAAGCTACTTGAATCAAAGCCCAAAGAATTGGAGATCACAGTGTTATCTGACGAGATAACACAAATCGACGATAAAATTCCTATTCTTCGAAATCAAAAGATAAACTTGGATAGGGTAATTGAAGATAGGGAGAGTGAAGTATCATTCCAGAATGATTTAATCGTCAAATACAATGAATCGATCGAAGAGAAAGACGTTGCCAAGTCTGAAGTTGAAGATAGAATGCAAGAACTTCAAGAAAAAATTAACGTCTTGCAAGAAAGAGTGTACGCCGACTTTTGTGAGAGGTACTCATTCACCAATGGTATTGAAGACTATGAAAACTTGCATGGTTCATCCCTTAGGGAAAGAACAAGGGAGAAAATGAGTTTCTCAAGATCAATTGCAATTTTGTCAAACAAATTAACATTTGAAAATGAACGGTTAGTGGATATCGAAGAAAGAAAAGCCAGTTTGGAAAGTTTATTGAAAAAGGCTGAAGAAGAAGTGTTAACTATAATGTCTGAGAAGCAAGAATTAGCGTCCAATATTGATCAACTACAAGCAGAACACGAGGTATTGGTTTCTGAAGAGGAACAATATTCTAAACAGTTGCAAACTAAACTTAAACACAGTAAGGCATTAGAGTCATCTTTCAAAGAAGCAGAATCGGAAATGGCAGATATAAATAAGAAGATTATTGATATTGAGGAACAATTACTTAGTGTTGATACTGACAGAGTGAGCTACTTGAGAAATTGTAAGATTGAAAGAACTAATATACCCTTGAAGGATGGTTTATTGGATGAGATACCAATCGCAGGTGATTTCGATTCGTTGGTGAAGGAAATTTATAATATTGAGATAGATTATTCTGATCTTGATGAAAGATCAAAAGAAGAGTTCAAT
This sequence comes from Candida sp. Y128-05E, assembly GCA_037042355.1. NCBI lineage: Eukaryota > Fungi > Ascomycota > Pichiomycetes > Serinales > Debaryomycetaceae > Candida > Candida sp. Y128-05E. The sequence goes on along the minus strand of JAXQKE010000286.1, from coordinate 1,541 downwards.
CTCAAAACAGAAGCTAGATATGATGTTGAATTACAAGACATTATCTCAGAATTAGAAAAGTTGACCCCCAATGTGAAAGCAGTGGAGAAATTGAATGAAATTGAAGGCAAAATAAAGGTATATGAAAACGAGCTTTCTACTGTGCGTCAAAGAGATAGAAAAGCAGTGGAAAAGTTTAATAAAGTCAAAACAAAGAGGTATCAAATGTTTATGGAAGCATTCAAACATATATCCGGGAAAATCGATAGTATTTATAAAGAACTCACAACTTCACCAACGTCACCAATAGGTGGTTCAGCTTATTTGGATTTGGAAGATGTTGAGGAGCCTTATAATTCAGGAATCAAGTACCATGCTATGCCTCCATTGAAACGATTTAGAGATATGGAATTACTTTCTGGTGGTGAGAAAACAATGGCTGCTTTAGCATTATTGTTTGCTATACATTCCTACCAACCATCTCCATTTTTTGTCCTTGATGAAGTAGATGCTGCTCTTGATAATGCAAATGTGGCAAGGATTGCCAATTACATAAAGAAATCTGCTGGTCCAAATTTCCAATTTATAGTGATTTCATTGAAAAATTCCTTATATGAAAAATCAGATGCATTGGTTGGTATTTATAGAGAACAACAAGCAAATAGTTCGAGAACTGTTACTTTGGATTTGAGAAATTATCCTGAAGAAGAGGCCCCAGAAACTACTGTGGTAGCCAGTTGAGTATATATTTTAATAGTATGTTTTAAATGGAAGAGATGAGGTGCGGCTCAAAATGTGTAGAAGATGCGAAATATTTCACTTAGTTAATATACGTGAGGTATCATGGTACTTCGATGGTCAAGATTAGCTTCGAATTATAGCAGATCAGTTATATCAAGATCGTTGACTACTTCCGTTAGAAGTTCAATTTATGTGAAAAGATCATCAAATATAACCAAAAAATTAAACTTACGGGAATCTAAGAAGAATAATGATGTTGTGGGATTACTTAAAAAGGTACATAAAAAACGTAAGAAGGATACAATAGACGAAACAAGAAGATCTAATATTTTATTCCTTGAAATTCAAGATGCTATCAATATATTTCAGAAAAAGTATTCCAATTTACTTTCAATAGAACAAATCAAAACTAAACCACAACTCATAGAAACATTTCTTTGGCATAGACATAGACCCGAGGTAATAATTCCGTCGGTGGAGATCATATACCAGTCTTCAGAGGGACACGGTTTAGGGATTATACCAACATCACTTTATGGTATGCCATACGTCACAGACCAAGAGGATATATTTGAACTGTTTACTGTGGTAGTAGTCCCTAATACTATAGTTGGTGATAAGGCCAAGGTAGTATTACTTACACATCAAGAATACTATGTTGAGTCTGCCATGTTGGAGCTTGTACAGCCATCCATTAAACGAAACGATGAATTGGTAGTTTGTGAGTATTTTAATGATTGTACCGGGTGTCAATTTCAAATGTTACCTTATGAAGACCAACTTTCGCATAAGCAGCAGTTCGTTCAGAGAGCTTACCAATT
>JAXQKE010000285.1:0-26937 GCA_037042355.1 Candida sp. Y128-05E | reverse complement strand
TAATTGAAACATTTTTACAATCAATCGCCTCCTATTCTTAATCTTCACTTCCAAACTAATATCGTCCTTAGTTTGACATCCTGCAAATCTATTCGGAATATCAAATCTCGTGATAAGTTCTTCGGTCAAATCTAATGCACTAGCGAAACTTCTATAACAAATGAAAAACGTAGACACAAAAAAGTAATCAGGTGGTGAGTTCTCATTAGTCAAAGTATATACCAATCCTTTAAATGAAGCTCCAAGTAAGTTACCATGATTGTCTACTAGCAATTCATTGTTTATATCAGTTTCCACCGAATTATCCTCATTATTAAATGGCTGGAACTCGGCATTCGAAATTGAAAACGGACTGGAGCCTTCCTGAGATATTAACACATTCTGTAGGATATTTACACCAGTTGGAGTTATACCCAACTCCCCAGTTTTACCTGTCCTAATCATCGAGTATCGATTTCTATTCTTTGGTTCTGCTGGTTTATAAGTTTTAAACGCTTCGCTATCTTTAATAGGATTTGATTTTGCTAAACCTAAAGTACAATTTCTAATGAAAACATCGGGTTCAATCTTCATTTTAGAATAATCAGGGTATGAACGTTCTGAATTCAATTTGAAATCTCCAGTGACTTCTAACAACTTGAAAATAGATGTAATTGTTTTTGAAACTGATCGAATAATTTTTGATGCCACTTGAATTAAATTTCCACCTTCTGGGGTATAATAATAATCATTACTATCACCTAAAATCGGCGTAGATGAAATAGTATCTTCTTGTACAGTCTTCAAGACACACGCCTTAACGCCAAGCACCAAATCACTCACCAATGATAATAATGAATCTAAAGATGCGTCCAAATCGTAAGGTTTCTCCTTTGAAAACTCCGAACCAGTCCTCGAGATGAATAATAATTCACGTAATAATAATATGATTTGGTGAGTTAAATTCTCCAACATTTCACAACCAATTCGATTGTGTTCTACCAAATCTAATCTTCCAATGATTATTGATAGATATGTGAATAGAAGTCCATTGATTTCGGTAATTCTACTTCTCGCCAAAGGTGGAGTTGGCAATAATGGATAATTATTCATATCATTTTGCAACTTGCGTTCAGTCTCCCGTTTAATAACCTGCTTTGATTCAATTGACCATAACTGTAAGAATACCGTGGATTTCGTGGTTACTTGATACACCATTAAAGTCAAAACTTCGATTTTATCAAAATCTGTAGTTCCTTTGAATTCATTAGCTTTAACCATGAGATTATACCAATCGGCTAATAAAGATTTCCGACTTTTTCTAACCAAGGGTCTTTTAGTGACAATTTCATTCGATCTTGATAGACAGTCGGTATATTGTAACAATAACCGGACACCATCACGTATAGAATTGATGGTTTTGATTGAAAAGGTATATTCGCCATTTTTATTTTTATGAGATAATGGGTTGATGAGGAATTTCCCACACGAGTGGAACAATGGTTGCAAGTACTGACTATTTGAGATTAAGCCGTTTGATTCTTCGTCGTCCTCTTCGTCCAGGCCTATTTTTTTGGTATCTTCACTGGCTACGGCAATTGAGAAATAATTCATTGGAATCCACCCTCTTGATAAGGATTCCACCAAGGTGACTTCACCCCAACCCGAATCATCAATCAAATGGACAAACGCCAAGTCATCTTTATTGAAGGATAAGCAGATCGACGCATCAGACTCTGATTGTAACGATGTAGAATCAAATGAGTGTAAAGCGCGAACAAATAACGAAGATAAATCATTTTCGTCAAACTCCAAATCGACTGAATTGGCGATTTTGGCAGTATTAGTTGTTGATATATTTAAACCATGGGGTAATTTATCCGACAAGGTTAATTGATTTCCCTGGGTGGACTCGATATAAATATCATTCTTCTGTTTGGAACTCATATTAGAATCTTTCATCGTAGACAATTGTTCATACTTCTCTACCAAATCTTTTCTTATCGGAATCTCCTCTTCGTTAGTCTGAGAATTGATTGAATTTTGTGAAGATTCATCAATATCTGAATTGGTGTGCAATGGCTTTTCTTTTTCGTTTATTTTTTTGTAGTAGGACGATCTTGATTTGGATAATGAATCATCACTTGCTTTGACATTATTTTGAAACAGGTTCATGAATTCGTGGGAATGTCCAGAGGTTTTGGACTGTTGTAAGGTAACACTTAGTCGATGGAATTTCGATGACAATTCTTGGAGGGGCAAATGAGGAGAGTTTTTCATAACCGGGGTGTCTTGATTATTGTAATCATCGTCTGTGTTACCATTTGTAATCTTTAATGGATTTGACTCATTTTCAAAACTTAGATCATCCTTGTAATATATACCTTCATTAACATCAACATCATCATTAATAATAACATCATCATTATTTTTATCCAAATATCCGTCCAAATTCAATTTTGGAGTTTGGTCGTTATCATAATCATAAATAACGTCATCGCTAACGTCATCTGGTATTCCATCTACTTCAGCATCTCCATTATCCAAAATACTATTATTGATCGAGGTAAAACTTGGTTCTGAACGTAATCCAGCAGTGTTAAAGCTGTGTATCGATCGTGAACTCAATTCTTTGTCATCACTGATCTCATCTACACCTTGTAAATTGCCATCATAATTATCCACACTTTGGTGACTGCTTGGGTAAAAACTCAGAGACGTTGAATAATGTGTTGGAGCCTGGTACATGGTAGTTGGTAGTCAATCAATACCCTGGTGCTAACAATACAACTGGATCAACAATATAGTTGTAGCTAAATCAAGATTCAATCTCTTTTTGCTCCAGGCGCGTAAATTCAATTTTAAAACACTGGTAGAACAACACTTAAATCAGCACCAGCCACGCGTTTCAAAGGGAAGTTACACTGATACACAGTTGTTTGTTACTTGTAATCCACTCGTCTACTTTTCCTTTGTTTTCCGGGTGTTAATGGTTAGGTATTAAGCAAAAAAACTTGTTTTTAGCTCTTTTTTCATGAATCCTTCGAGGAATTAGTTGTAACTTGGTTCAAATGTTGTTACAAATGTTCAGTTGTAGTATATACTTCCATTATCTACAGTTAAGTGTTGTATTTTGTATTCTCTGTCTGTTCTCATCGATGAGACTTATCAGACAAAAACTGAAATTTATATAGTACAGTAGCTATGTCTGAGTTTCTATGTCAAGTATGTCTGGAAACCTTTGATGGTCAATCTATATCGAAGCATTTGAATGCTACGAGACACAAGACTGTCCAGTACAATCAAGGAACCATAGAATGTGAGGATTGTCAAGATACAAACATTCATCAATTACAGATCTTAAGATTTGGAATGAATAATATGACGTTATTATGTAAACCATGTTTGGATAAAGAATTGAAATCGGATGGAGAAGAACCTACAGCCACTTACTCTTTATCTAATGGTGCGTTGTTTTCGAAAATACCTCAGTATAATACTTATGCTAATATCCAATGTAAAAATTGTCTTAATGATAAAAATTTATCAATTGGAACACTAAACAAAGAGAAAATCATTTCTTGTAATAAATGCAAAGACTTTTATCCTATTAGTAACTGGGTCAGTGAAAATGATGATAATTTTTTATTTGAATTGTTAGGTTTAAAAGAATTTATTCCTACCAAAAACTTTAAACGAGGTAAAGGCAAAGGTAGAAAGCCAAGGAGACCAGCGAAATTTGATCCTTCTCAACAAGAACGGAAAGCCCACTACGAAGCTACAAAAGCGACAACCAAGAATATAAAGTCTGGTACTACTATTAAAGCTATCGGATCAGGAGTCATTACTAAACATGGAATAACTGGTTCCAAATCGCCGTCGATAAAATCTCCAATTCCTTCTAAATCTAATTCTTTAGTCTCAACTCCAAGAACTCAATCTCCAGTTCCTAAAGCAACCCCCAAGAAGGTAGAAAAGGATGGAAAAGGTGCCAAGAAAGAGAATGTCAAGGGTACTCCTAGAGATCAAAATTCAAAAAAGGATACAAAAAAGTCTAATGAAAGCAATAATATCACAGTCAAAAAAACCGCCAAGGATAAAAAGCCTCAGGCAAGTAAAACCAGTAATGAAACTATTGCAAAACCTCATGAGAATCCGACTAAACCAGTTAAGACCGATAAAAGCAAATCAAAAGACAATAAGGTGAATAAAGCTGGCAAAGAGGAGTCGAAACCGCCAAAATCTGCGAAAAATCCAGTAGCTGACACTAAATCTAAAGGTCCAAAGTCAAATGATAAACCTAATGATAAACCCAGAGGTCCAAAAGCACCAGCAGCCAATGATAAACCCAAAGGTTCAAAATCACCAGCTGCTAAATCTAATGAGAAATCTAGTGGTACAAAATCAACAGCCAACGATAAAACTAAACCCCTGAAATCATCTACAAAACCAGAGGCAAAAAATAGTAAACCCAATCTGCTCCCAAAATCAAACAATAAGCTTAATGATAAATCTACACCAAAAGTAGATGGAAGCTCGATTAAATCAGTACCCCAAGAAACAGATTCTGCAAATAATACAGATTCTGGCAATGAAGATTCAATGGATGTCGTCAAGAGATTCAAGGCCGAAGCAAAACCAATACTTAAATACGATTCGTTAAACGAATATTTCAGGCATATGAGTTTCAATATGTTTGTTGAAGAGCAATTGACAAATGATGACAAATTAATAGACTCAGAAGATATGTTACTTGAATGGTATGCTGATGATGATAAAACCGATAATCAATTTAAAATTAGTTTAATTTTAAGTGATATCAAAAATCGATTCCTTGCAGAGAAATTCAAAAAATTGAAGAAAACTCCGTTCCAAGTGGGCCAATCTATATTCTTGGTGAAGAATAATGAGACACCTTGGTATGGATATATTGCAACTTTGGATTTAGTACCAGCTGGGAGTGGTGGATCTAGTGGGAGGGGTAGAGGAAGAGGCAGAGGTGGACGCGGTGGAAGAGGTAGAGGTGGTAGTGGAAGAGGTGGTAGAGGTAGAGGTGGATCGGATAAAAATGTCGTGGAAATGGTAATTCAATTATATCCATGGAATAATCAACCATTACCCATTACTACCAGCGTTGAGTATTTGAAGGTTTTACCTGCATCTGTCCCTGTTACTAGGGTATTTACAGCCATGTCTAACCTTGAAAACAAGAATTTCATAAAGATGATCTTAGGTCATGAACCTATCAAGCAGATTGTGTTTAGGAACTATCTCAAATTCACTCGTGATACTTTCAACGACTCGCAAAAGGTTGCTATTCAATCGGTTCTCAACAATGCAATTACGGTGTTACAGGGTCCACCAGGTTCCGGTAAAACCAGTACAATCTATGAAATCATTTTGCAATTGTTGGATTCATTGAATACTTACCCAATCTTGGTCGTTGCATCGTCGAATATTGCTATCGATAATATCGCCGAGAAATTATTGCCAACCCATGGTAAAAACATATTACGTATTGTTGCGGGGGAGAAGGAGCGAGAATATAACAAACAGCATCCACTTGCGTCAATTTGTTTACATCACAAAGTTTATAATTCAATGGAGGCGAAATATAAATCGATGATTGATGATATCAAACGAGGCACTGTGAACTTTGGGGCAACCGCTTATAAAAAGTTTTTAGCTGAACAATATGAGGTGACCAAGGTGTTGGTAGCCCAAGCTAGAGTTATATTTACTACTACTGTGGTTGCCGGTAGTGGTCAGTTGAAATCTATAGCTAAATGTCCAGTGGTTATTATGGATGAAGCTACCCAATCATCAGAACCTACTACATTAATTCCATTATCAATGAAGGGAATTGAAAAGTTTGTATTTGTTGGTGATCAAAAACAATTGAGTTGTTTTTCATTATTACCAAGTTTATCATTGTCATTGTTCGAAAGAGTCTTGTTGAATGGAACCTACAAAACGCCACATATGTTGGATACACAATATAGAATGCATCCTGCTATTAGTGAGTTCCCTAGAAACCGATTTTATGGTGGGTTATTGAAAGATGGTATAGACGCTAGTTCCAGACAATTTCCAAACATTCCCGAAAACCCAGTATATTTTTGGGATACATGTGGTAAAGCTCGGGAACAAGCAGTTAGGAACAGATTACGTGAAGATCGTGGTTACACTTTTACTAATCGTGGAGAAATTGATTTCATTATGCAAGTTGTCAAATGCTTGATTTATGAAAAAAATGTACCAAGATCGACTATCGGAATCATTACCCCTTATAGTGGACAGCGTGATTTGATTTCATCGGTTTTGGTTAAAGATGATTTAATCAACCCCGAGAAATTAGAAGTACAAATCGAAGTTGACATTGATGATATCACTAATGATTCCAAACCAGTGACTATTCACATGGTTTCTGAAATTATGATTGCATCTATAGATGCATTCCAAGGTCGTGAAAAGGATTTCTTGATTATGGGATGTGTTAGATCCAATTTAATGGGTACTATTGGATTTTTGAAAGACGAAAGAAGATTAAATGTTGCTTTAACCAGAGCTAAATATGGTTTAATCATGATTGGTGATGTCAAGACATTGAGATCTGGTGATAAACTATGGAACGAATACTTAGACTACTTGCAAGATAAGAATTCCATCCATCTGGAGCCAACTTTCACTTATATATAGAATTGTTAGTACTAAATATATAGACGCGAAAAAAATAAGTCCGTAAACATCAACAAACAAAAGTAGGATACCACATTTTAAACTAAGAATGGAAGCAGGAGCAACGTCACAGGAGTTACAACGAGAGTTGCAGGGGGTTATAGATGGTACAGAGCTATACTTTGAAACGGCAAAAGATGAGTTTGAAAATTCGCAGATTTCACTCACAAATCCTGATTTGATTGATGATGAGATCAATCAACAGAAGTCGGTATTTTCCAAATTGAAGTTCATCTACTTGGAGCAAGAGACACGAGACAAGTTTCTTAGACGCATCTCTGAGTCAAATATTCAAGATATTAATCAAGATGAGGTGGCTGACCGAGAATCAGCATCAAAACAAAGTAAAATCGAATTGAAGGAGTTGAAGGCTAGCATGTATGAGAAGATACAAGAGTTAGAAGAGTTGACGAAGAGTAATGGTCAATTGTATGAAAATTATCAGGCCAAAATCAATGAAACGAATTCAATGATTAACGAAATGAATGAATTACAAAACGAGATTGATCTCGAATTGCAGGAAGGTGACTATAGTGAAATATTGCAGGCATTACCAGCAAATTCCGACGCTAATTTATCTGATTATATCAATTCAACTAATTCGAATCTTGACAATTTAAAACAAGATTTAAATTCAATAAATAATCAAATTGTACAAGCGGAAAATAATCAACAGGTACAAGCTGAATCAATAAAACAACTAAAGGCACATCTCCTGGAATTAACTGAGCAAATCAATGCAAATCCAGTTAAACAAAACGACGAACAACAATTGTATGCTAAATGGTGCAGAGAATGTATAGAAATCTTGATCAAGTTGAGTGATTTGAACAATATCACCATTAAAATCTTGGATGAGAATCTATTTCGATTATCTATATCATCCTCGCATTCTCACCAATTGATTATTGAGTTCGACCGTTATTTTACAGTTACTAAAATCTCGGGTACTAATAAACCTTTTCCTACAATGGTTCCCATCTCCGAAGACATGTTTATACAAGCCTTGGTAGATTTTGTCAACTCATTATCACAAGAAATTGAATGAAATTCTAAAAAACCTATCAAACATATCCGATTTTGACCGAAAAAAGACTACATATACCTCAATACTACTAAAGTCATATCCTTCCCTTACATATCCAGATACATCTTCATTCCACCAGTTACTGTTCATTTGAATTTTGGTTAAAATCAGCTCCTCCACTTTTCGAGCCGCGGCCAAAAAAAACATTGATTGAATTCCTGACATGGTAAAAACTTATTGTTTAATATAAAATAAAATATCATGGTTAGAACCGACCTAGGAACTCAAACAACCAGTGTAATCAATAAGCCTAGTCAACAGGAGATTATAGAGAATTTGATAAAGCTAGCACAAACAGAACAGGAGAAGGGAAATTCATCGATAACCGCGGCTAAAATCGATCAATTGACAAGTTATTTACAACAAGAAAAAGCGACGGTCGAAGAAACTAGCTATACCAGTAAGAAATTGCCAAAAGTACCTAAACCAATACCGAAATACAGTCCGTTATTAAAGAAATTCAAGGTAAAAACTATTGAATCGACCAGCACTGTAAAACCTACAAAGAAACCTCAATTAACATTTTACCAAGATTTAGTGGAGAATTTCACATTCAAGAAATTAGAGAATATCATTGTGACAATATTAGAAATGATTGGAGCTTTGTTGGATAATTTACATTTATTTTCGAAAATGCCCATGTTTCCTGATGTTTTGAATAAGTTTTTGAAAAATACCAACAAATTATGGATAATTATCCTAGTTTTCTTAATTAGGAAAACTATAACTCAGGTATTTAATGTTAAACGTAAAGAACATAAAGTCAACTTGGAATTAAATATTATCAAACAGCAGAAATCTTTTAATGCTGATATCAATAAAAAGTATCAAAAAGTGTTGAAGGATTTACAATACGATAAATTAATGTTGTACCTCGAATTGTTTGGTAACTTTCTCGACTTGGCATTCAATACTATTGAATTTTATGGTATACCCTTGCCAGAGTGGTTTATGAATACTTTGAACTTTGCCAGTATGGTGATGGCAGTTTACAGAATGAATAAGGATGATGAATATTTGAATGATGATATTACCGAAGATTTGATTTTTGATTAAGATGAAATTCAACATTGGTCAGAAAAGTTGAATTTCTGACCAATATTGAACAATATTTCAATAATTTCCATTCATTGTCACTCATTCTGTGTTGATCACATCGTCTTCATATTGATTTACGACCCACTAGCTGCTGAAAGTTGTACTGAAAGGTGAACTGAGCTCGATTAAATCAAAATTCTTCCATTTTCATCTCTATCGGTCCAGAAAAAAAAGTTAAATGTAATATATATTGCCATTAATTAGATTGTACTCGTTTATATACTTATAATTTGCATGTTCAGTGTCTAGTTTGTAATTTTAATTTCCCATAGTAAATTCGCATAGAATTTCGATTCCTCGCAATGTTGATCTGGAGCTCACTTTGCTATATGAAAACACCATGTCGATAGATCAGCTAATTGTGGTACAACAGGACCGGTTGCAACAAGTGGAAGATGTGCTAAGAGACTCAATCAAGTCAGTAAATCAAACCACGTTGCTTGAAGATCCTGTATTTGTCAATCATTTTGCCAATGATATAGAAACAGTCGAGGATGAGAATAACTTAAATACATTGAACTTGACACAGTTGAATGAGAAGTATGAATCATTTCAGCAAGATATCTACGAATTGAACAAGCTAAAGACTTTTTATAAGAGTTTACTGGATATTGATGATTTGGTGAACAAATCAGATTCAAATTTACTTGACTTCCAACAATTGTTCAACTTGTTTAAGAACCACGATACATTGACCTATAATCCTAATTTGATAATCTATAAACATATTTCGAAAAAGATTGACACATTACACACAACTTTCATAAATAATTTGAATGTTTTCTTAGCAAAATTCATACCCAATGAATTTACAATTCACAACCCAGAGATACTCGAAGAGTTTAACTTGTTATTGAAGAAAAATGATGTTAAATTAGATGGGTACAATCAACTAAAGGCTAAATGGGATAAATTGTTAGATAAATTGGATAAATCTGAGTTATTGATCAATCAAGACGATGATGGTGAACAAATTGAACTAACCTTGCAGGAGTCAACTTCTAAAACATCATTTCTCAGCTCGATTGTTAACTTTATCAAATTTATGAATATTATCAATGTTGATTGGTTGAAGCATTTTTTTAATTCCAAGATATCCCATTTTTTGACCTCAAGGATATCCAAAGATATCAATACAATTGTTAACGACAAGCAAGCAATCGATAAATTGAATGAATTGATTGTTTTAAGTAAACCATCTGGATGGCACATTTTAACTAATTTCACTGATAATACTTCCATCGAGAAAAATTTGAATAAATTGTATGCTGAATACACTATTGATGTGTATATTGATAAAATACGAACATTATTCAAGGATTACGATCCAAAAGTGTCCAAAAATGTTAAACTCCAGGACAAGCAAAAACTCCCTAAATTGGATTTACAACCGTTACCCAAAGCTCCAGCTGAAGACGATTGGAATGATGAATGGGGTGACAATTGGGATGAAAATGCAAATGAAAAAGCTCCTCCTGCGTCACCATCAAAAAATGAAGACGACTGGGATGAAGGTTGGGGAGATGATTGGGACGATGATAAAAATAATCAACCAAAATCTCCAGCTCGACCAAAACAAGTTCCACCAGTACTGGCAGAACAATCTACAATCAAAATCAGTTCCTTGCCAGACAAACTTATGACGACCTTTGAAGAATACGGATCATTAAATGACGAGTTAATCGAAACGATTTTTGCTTTATCATCTGTGAGTTATCCTCCTTTAAACCAATCATTTTTATTGTATAATGACTTGCAATATTTATCACAACAATTGTCAACTGCCAAGTTTGCGGAATATATTGAATTGCAATGGAATAGAGTGGTAGCTCAATGGTACCTTGAATTGAAAATCTTAATTTCTTCAATAAATCTCACTAACGAAGGGGTTACAAGTGTTGAATATGAATTAGATGAATTCAATTTAGATCGGATCTCATCAATACATCAACGATTTGATAGCATAATTTCGGCATCATTCAATGATACCAATCCCAGTAAATTTCAGGGTTTAATGTTCGAATTGATTGATTTCGTTAATAATTGGTTTATTACTACAGTTATCCAACTCGACGAAATTACTGAATTCCAATGTTCCAAAATTACTGCTGTAATTGAATCATTGAATAATATTACGGTTCCAATAATTGTTCAATTAGGCAAATCCAAGGACTCTATCAAATCATATAACAAGATTCAAAATTTAGATTATTTGGTTAATAATCATTTGCGCGATATCATGGAACAGTTTTATCAAGGTAATTTGTTTGCATTTGAAACAAATGAATTGATCAAGATTATTGAAAATATTTTTATCCAAAGTGAATTAAGAGAACAGTCAATACAAGAAATTATTGAAATTAGATCTGAATCCTAATTATATTACATAGAAGATATTAATGAAATTAGATCTAATCTTAAATTTTTATTACATACATAGTCTATATGAGTACATTCACGCAACAACTTCACCACTATTGATCTTCTTACCTGTCTTTTCAATTGCCTTGTAAACAGTATCGTAATCAGCACCGTCGGCTGTGACATCGACAGTTTGCTTTTCTAACGAAATATCAACATTGGAAACTCCATCCAATTTAGACAAAACACGGTCTACAGCCCCTGAGCATCCTGAACAGGACATAGCAACATTGAAGTGGTATTTGTTAGACATTGTGAGATTTACAATTGCTACCAATTGCTTAGTTATTGGGTATTTTTTACAACCGCGAATCGGAAATCGTCAAGGCTTAACTACTACAAATTTCGAAAAACAAAAGAGCCACAATTAACAAGAAGTATATGCTACATTGAGAGGTATTGACTAGAATAGAAATTATGTATATACTCGTAATTAGCGTGTAATCTATATAAGCATCCAATGTTGCCTTGAACTAGGCAAACCATGAACTTTTTCTATGATACTGGCCCTCAAATCGATATCAATGGAACTTGTTTGAAGGAAAAAAGAAGAGTATTCGTTCTAACGAGCCAATTCCATGTTCTGAATTACCGTTTATTATATCATCGTGCGTTCATCTTGTGTTCATCTTGTGTTCATCTTGTGTCACTGCTTAAATTACGTCAGGAATCGTAGTTCTTCTTTTTTGGACTAAATATGTTTCCGTGATTGATCTTGTCCTTTTCCTTAATCAAGGCTTTACTTCTTTCGAAGTAAGTCCTCTTAAGAGTACTCATACCAACTTTTTAAAATAATTTCTTGCCTGGCGTAAAAACTTCAAGAATCCTCCATTATTATCATCTGCGTACCCCAACAACTCATCTAGCTGATCCTGTGGAAGTACTGGATCAGATTTAAGATAGGAGCGGCCATCTTCACCCCAATTCAATTCAATCCAGAATTCTCGATTTATATCTTTAGGGTCAAGGTTAAAGAAATTGAATCGTAATTGTCTATCTGAAATAGAATTTATCTTTAATCCCAAATACGTTTCGTATTTAACATACTCGGGGAAATCTAGCTCCAATTGAGTTTGGATATTCTTCCTCTTTGCCAGGATTAGATTTTGAGATTCGTTGATTGACTTTGTAAGCTCGTCAATCTCCTGGGAGAGTTCCAGCTTGATTCCAAGCAACTTTTGCTGCTTCAACGTCAATTCATCTACCTTATTTTTCTGTAATTCCAACCTTTCCATCGCTTGTTTCGATTGATCCTTCACCTTAATTTCAGCATTTCGTAACTCTTCCACAGTCTTGTTCAACTTGGTTTCTTCATTTTTCAAGTTATATATCTCCAACTGATTGAGCTGCTTCTCGTTTATCATTTCGTGACGTTTGTTAGTTAAGTTAATATTCAAATCTTCACTAAACTGCTTCATTCGAGCTTGCAATTCCTCGAAATTTTGTATGGATGTTATATCATCCACACTCCGTATGTCTATATTATATTCAGCCATCTTACTTTGCTTTTACTGTTAATTTATCAAGTATTAATTAATACTATATGAATGTTATTGTTTTTGATTTCGCAGTGTAAACAAATATCGAAATCTCCATCACCATGTATACTTAATTAAAACACGTCATATGGCACAACAAACGAATGATAAGCCAACTGTAAGGCTCTTAACTTTCAATACGTGGGGGTTGAAGTATATTGCCAAATTTAGAAAGGAAAGATTGAGGGCAATAGCAGATATTTTGGCTAATGAAGAACATGAAGATGGTACCTACGATATAGTGGCATTGCAAGAGGTATGGACAGAAGAGGATTGGAAGTATATTGATGCTACATGCAAGAAGACTTATCCATATCGAAGACAGTTCAAATCGGGCATTATTGCTGGCCCTGGTTTAGCTATTTTATCAAAAATCCCAATAGAAGAAACCTTTCTTTATAGATTTCCCATTAATGGAAGACCATCGGCATTTTTCAGAGGTGACTGGTACGTTGGAAAGAGTATAGCTGTTACTTTGTTAAAACCTTTAAATGAGAGTTCACATCCAATAGCAATTTTAAATTCACATATGCATGCGCCATATGGACTGTTTGATAAAAGCTATAGTTGTCATCGAGCTTGTCAAGCTTGGGACTTTGCTAAGGTGGTGAAAATGTTGCGAAAAGCTGGGTATGCCGTGGTTCAAGTTGGTGATTTGAATTCGAAACCGGGTAGTCTCCCGCATAGATTGTTTACCATTGAAGGTGGTTTACAAGATTCTTGGGATCAATGCCATCCCCATGCTGAAGATCATGACATTGCCGATTTGAGTCCTCATGATCAAATCAAAATTGCTGGTATCACATGCGATTCGCTTTTGAATACTTGGAGACAAGATAGACAACCACATGAAGCATGTAGGTTGGATTACGCATTAATAGATTCAAATCTAATAGAACCATTCGAACCAGAAGTCAAATTCACCGAATTGTTACCACCTCCTTACAATTGTTCTTATTCGGACCATTTTGCTTATTCTGTCAAACTTGATGTTAGTCAGAAAATAAAGAAAATCGACCAAACTATCACCGATGAGGAAAAATCGAAGGTTTATACTGATTTGTTAGAAGAAATCAACCATTACCGAAAACATACTATTCCATTCCAATCAGAATGGAGACGAAGTCATTTCCTCGTGTCGATACTTGTGTTAATACTACTTCATATTCTTGTCTTTCTGACTGGTTTGAAAAACCGAGCTACTGCAGGTGTGGTTTTATTTACTGGGGTTGTTATCGGTATTACTGGAATTGTAAATGGTTTGATTTGGTTGTTGGGGGTCAGATCGGAGGATCGGGCCTTACATGAAGTGTACAGGCAAGTTGAGGACTCGTTAGCTGCAATTTCAACAAATTATTGAAACGCTTATTAATACATGTAATATATTAAAACCATATAAAATTTTGTAATATCCAAACGCACAGTGCTAAAAAATCATCCATATCCTATATACTCAATACATTGCCACGTTACAACCCTGCGTGAGTTTCATCGTAACTTGGGAACCCTTTCTTGGTGGGTATTCCGTATCAAAGCTTTCAAGGTGATCAAATTCCTGGGCTAATCTACAAGTCAAATATGAAGCTTCAGTTAATGCAAATTGTTGACCAATACAGATTCGAGGACCACCGCCAAATGGTCCATAAGCCCACCCCAATCCTTTCATCTGCGGTTCAAACCATCTTTCGGGTCTGAACTCTTCTGAGTCCTCACCATAAATTTGTTTGTTTCGATGCAAAGAGTAAACCGAGAAACTAACAGTAGTACCTTTTCTAACAAAAACTGGCGATTGACCATCGGGTCCACCACCTCTAGGTAAGGTTGTATCACGAACAGGAACTCGCATGTTCACTGGTACTGTGGGGTAAACTCTTAACAGTTCATTTAATACTGCTTTCATATATTCACATCTTTTCAACGATTCAAAAGTAATATCTTCAATTCGTATATCATCACCATGACCGAATGTCGATCTAACTTCGTCTTTTAATTTTTGGTAAACTTCGGGGTTTCGGGCTAACTCAAAGAATGTAAACGATAAAAAGCTTGCAGTGGTATTTCTCCCAGCTAACAAAATATTAAATAATTGATCTCGAATCATGATTGGGTCTCTTGTCTTTTTAACTAATTCATAAAGGAAAACGTAACCTTCTTGGGACCCTTTTTCAATTTCTTCGGGGGTATAACTTAAAGCTTTTCTAACATAGATGTCAGCGAAATCATGCATTATTTTATTGGCTTCTCTAAAACGCTTTGGATTTACTAACCAACAGTTTTTCTGGAGTAAAGCTCTGGTAGCAATATATTGTTGAGAGATTTGAAATGCTCCAGCAAATACTACTTTGCCATCATCAGATTGCTTATTCAGGGTCATTCCCACTGATTCATCATGTAAACTATGAATAGATTCGCCAAACAAGAATTCTGTAGCGGCGTCAATAGTAAACAAGTAGATTAAAGCTTGCAAATTGAATTTTTGACCTTTGGAGTTCAATACATGTTTTTTAAGTAATTGGAAATGTGGTTCCAACATTTGAACATGTCCAATCTGTTCACGAGCAAATTGGGGACGTAACATTGCTCGAGAGTGTTTCCAATGCTCTCCTGAAGATGTGAATATCCCATTACCTAACAATGGTGACAATATAGCATGTCTACTACCAATACCAAAATCATTGAATTGGGTTGCCAAAACGGCTTTAATATTTTCGGGATCGCAAGTAACGACTATATCTGTATTCAAAACATGCATTTTGAATGTAGGCACTTCAGGATGCTTCAATGTTTTGAAGTTTTCATAAGTGGAATCGACAAATCTATCCAAGCGTCTAGTTTTAAAAGCATTATATAAGAAACCCAACCCAAATGGACCGACATACGGTTTATTAATAAATTCTTTGGCTCCATACTTTCGTAATAATCGTTGGTAATTGAGCCAAACCAATATCTTGTAGGCGACAATACTAATCAATAGTATTATAAACCAGTTAGTCATCTTCAATAATTAAAAAAAATTACCGTTTGATAATATAGCAAAATCGGCTGTTATATCGAATCATCGGCTGTTAAATATAACAACTACCTGCCGACCAGATTGCTAGATGCAGCCCCCCATTGTTTTTTAAGCGGAGTATGAGGAGAAATCGATCTCATTCATGTGAAATATACCAAAATTAAATAAATGGAAACACCAACGGAACTAACTTCGAGTAGACTCCGTGCTAGTAGACTAAGAAAAATTAACATGACCACACCAATTTAAATTGTGAAGATGATATTGTTTAAAGTTATCAACACTTTCTTTCACAATTTACACGAGTGACCTTGAGTTTCCTTAAACTACTTGTAAATATTATGTTTATCCGATATAAGATCTACCTTGTTTCGTAAGTTAAAAAAATATCATGTTTATATATTAGAATTACAACAGCAAGATGAGTAGAGGATTGTATGGGGTAGATCTATCATCCACCTGGTGCTAAGAATCAAAAAAAATTAAACGGGGAGAGCTGGGAATTGAACCCAGGGCCTCTCGCACCCAAAGCGAGAATCATACCACTAGACCACACTCCCGATTTTATATAATGCAAAATTATCCGTGGAGCCCAGTGAAGCTTACGAATGATTAACTTACCCCCGGCGCTAGAAAGGCCCATGGATGGCTAATGCGGTGCTGATAATAGCTAGGTTAATTTAAGGTTTAGATATTTATAAGTTTTTGTTAATATATGCATGTTAGAAAAAAATTTTGTCATAAAATTTGTTATGAATTTAACGATGCTTTAGACTTAAACATACGGTTATTATCATTAGAGTGTATTTCAAAGTAATGCACTATAAACAAATTCCTTCAAAATAAAAGTATACCGCTAGGACACGAGTATCTGCTATTGGTGTCCAACCAAATTACTTTGATAGTGAGTTTGACCATGACAGTATTCCCTCTCGCAAATGGACTAGTTTCCAATTTCAGTTATGTTACCTATTAAATTACTATAAATATATCAATCTGTATAGGGTAATTACTGAAAATGGTAAAGTAATGAGGAACATGCTCAAATGCACGATGGACAGTGTAAATATTTAGTTTTGAAAATTTTTAATTAGAGTTATGGAAAGGTAATTACTTGATAGAGCTGCAAATTTTATTTAAGGTTAGATATCCGGAGTTAGTCATGGCGGATGCTATAAGAGGCATCATTGAATCAATCGGTAAGTTCTAGAACCAGGGGTTTGATCTCTGAGTCCATTTTGCAGCAAACTGCAAAATACTGCGAAAAGTAAATATGGGGTAAATTTGATTTATTTAAAGGGGTTTAGAATACCATCAAATGATTATCAAACTTAAAGAAATGGATGAAAAGATCAATGTATTGGAATCAGCTAAAGAATTGGGATCAGAAAAACACCAATTGAAGACAAATATGACTCTTTTGGAAACTCCATTTTATTTGATTATTGATAATGAATCAATCGTCTTGGAGAAATTGAAAGATAAACATGATAAAGTATACGAAAGCTTAGATTGGATTATTTTGATTCTTTGTATTATTATTTTCATCATGTTATTGCACATTCCAACTACCCGCTATAGGTATGTATATTAGTAATTAAAACGAGGAAGAAGGCTTCAAGTAAGATGGAAAATTAAAGAAAAGAAGAGAGGTAGATTGAAAGGATAATAGAAAGAATAAGCATCAAGGAAGAAAATGGAATTCTATGAAATGATTTTTCAAAAATTATGTTGACTTACTAACATTTAGAGCGCAAACAATTGCCGATTGCATGGTTGATGATTTCAGTAAGATATCACGAGATAATCAATACATAATGTTGTTGTATTTACGGAGAGTCTATGATATGGCCTCTAATAAATAAAAAAAATAGAAATTGGTCTCTTTTGTGAATATAAAAATATATACAAAATAAATGTAAAAGCGTTCAACATGACCCAATACTTCAAGGAAAGCTTACAAGGAATCCCACAATAACCAGCAATACCGTTCCTCGAAACCTTAGTAACATATTTTTGATATACTCAGTAACGTCCAATTTAACTCATATATTACCAATTTTTACCATTTTTGCAATGGCGGTTAGCCAAAAAACAAATATATAATTATTATTGAACATTATCAATTGCAATAACACCAATGTCAACAATAAATCACAGTGAATCATGCCTATTCAAACTATTCAAAGTATTAACTGAATTATTTTGCAGCCAAAATTGAAGATTACCCGGATCGCACGAAAATATTTGTTAAGATACGTGGTATCAAACGTAAGCAGAGGATAAACCAGTTGTATAATATAAAGATGTTATCATTACTTATCTGTTTGCTCACATTGACGCCATTTACGTTTGGGTTTTTTAATGATTTTTTTCAAAACCATTTTCAACATCAACAACAACCAGATGGGCTTTTCCAAAACCCAGAGGTTTTTGAGGAACAAAATTTGAATGCAAAATGTGGAAGGTACTTATGTCCTGATACTGGGATCTGCGTGGATTCTCCTAAACATTGTCCCTGTCCCTTCCCCTCTTCTCAAATTAGATGCTTTTTGCCAAATGGTAATTATTTATGTATCTCCAAGCCGGCTGGTGATGAATTTATTAAAATATACGAGGATCCAAAGACCAATTGGAAAGTAGACGCCAAGGATGATAATATTAGAGACTGTGGCTGGGTGAACCGTGCGTATAATGGGAAGTTATGAAGAAGCATGGGCTAGCTAAAAGAAAAATGATCAAGTGTTCGTGGTCCACAAAGAAACAGATTATGACTATGTTCCATAGAAATTACTGTTCCGATAATGATGAGAAAGTATCTGTTTCTTTGCTATAATATGAACTGTAATATAAAAATAAATTGATGTGAAACTTATCATGTGTGCTAGATTAGGATATGAAGCTGGAATATGAAATTCTGAACTGTGTACTATCACCCCCAATGAGTAAATATATTTATACCATTATCAGTGGAAAACTGAATGAAATTATAGAGTGTACCATACGGAGTAAACTTGTAAGTAGTTAATTTATACGGAAAGTGAATAAATTTGAGAATAAATGATTTGATTGATTAATGGTTTAATCTATGAGTGATGCGAACTAATTTATATGATTAGATTTTCATAGTAAACGAGGTTTATCTTGTTATGATAGCATTCGCAAACTTTGATAGCAAAATAAGCTGTAAATTGAAAAATAATCCGCTTTGATGTAGATCAATAACTCCAGAAAGATTTCGGTAAATGTATATGACCATACGTCGTACTAAGGAGTATTTATCATCTACTAGTTGTATACAATCCTCTTTTTTGTGTGATGTTAACATTGGTTGCAAAATTTGGATGCGAAAATCCCACAACTGATAAAATCTAGAACATCACTCATTTCTAGAGTAAGACCCGATAAACTAATAAATAGATAAATATCAACTAAATACACTTAATATATACCAACAAACAACATAAATTGAACTTTTCATAAATAGCGATCACCCCACACTCCGGTATCGGCCAAAAAGCCCAGTCGCACTATGGTTAAATGAGTCATACTAAACAGATAAGGGTTTTACTATCAGTATAAACTCATATTTTCCCTAACAAACTAGTGGACATGTATATGTACTTACCCTCTACCATCTCCAATACTTTTCTTTACTAAAATGTTTCTATTTAATCTCCAAAAAAGGAAATTCAAACACATTTCTTATCACGGCATAAGTTGACGTAATCACAAACAATCTTCACCCAATTGGTTGAAATTTTTCAGTTATTTCATATATAAAATTTTATATTCTTAAAACAAAGCTTTTCTTAGACTAGAGCATGTTGGCAGCCAGAAACAGATTTGCTAGAAATGGTATCCCGTCGTTAAGACAGTTAGCGACTCAAGCTAACAATAATTATACTTATCAAGTACCTTCGGAGTACGTTTCCAGAACTCCTCCATATGCTAAATTAATAGATAAATTGAGTGTTGTCAAAGGTTTAGTGAATAACAAGCCTTTAACTTTGGCTGAAAAAATCTTATATTCCCATTTAGTTAACCCTGAAGAAAATTTGGCTGGTATAAATGGTGATTTATCCAAAATCAGAGGTGAATTGTACTTGAAATTGAATCCTGATAGAGTTGCTATGCAAGATGCTTCAGCCCAAATGGCATTGTTGCAATTTATGACCTGTGGTATGAAATCTACTGCTGTTCCAGGTTCCATCCATTGTGATCATTTAATCGTAGGTAAAACAGGAGCCGATGAAGATTTGGTCAAATCTATTTCGACCAATAAAGAAGTTTTTGATTTCTTACAATCTTGTGGTGAAAAATATGGTATTCAATTCTGGGGCCCTGGGTCCGGTATCATTCATCAAATCGTGTTGGAAAATTTCTCAGTTCCTGGTTTGATGATGTTGGGTACTGACTCGCACACTCCTAATGCTGGTGGTTTAGGTGCCATCGCCATTGGTGTAGGTGGTGCCGACGCCGTCGACGCTTTAACCGGTACTCCTTGGGAATTGAAAGCTCCTAAAGTTTTGGGGGTCAAGTTAACCGGTACTTTGAATGGCTGGACTTCGCCTAAAGATGTTATTACTAAACTCGCCGGTATGTTGACAGTAAGAGGTGGTACTGGTTTCATTGTCGAATATTTCGGTGAAGGTGTCAAATCTTTGTCCTGTACTGGTATGGCTACTATCTGTAATATGGGTGCCGAAATTGGTGCTACTACCTCCACATTCCCATACCAAGATGCTCACAAGAGATACTTGATTCAAACCGGTAGGGGTCCAATCTCAGAAGCCGCAGATGAAGCCAATGCTAAATTCGGATTCTTACAAGCTGACGCAGGTGCTGAATACGACAAAGTCATTGAAATCAATTTATCCGATTTAGAACCACACGTTAATGGCCCCTTCACTCCTGATTTGTCTACTCCAATCTCTAAATTTGGTGAAACTACTGTCAAAGAACAATGGCCAGAGAAAGTTTCCGCTGGTTTAATTGGTTCTTGTACCAATTCTTCTTACCAAGATATGGACCGTGCTGTATCTATTGTTAAACAAGCAGAATCAGCTGGTTTGAAACCAAAAATTCCATTCTTTGTCACTCCAGGTTCGGAATTAATCAGAGCTACTATTGAACGTGATGGTTTGATTGATACTTTTGAAAAGAATGGTGCTGTGGTCTTAGCCAATGCCTGTGGTCCATGTATTGGTCAATGGGATAGAACTGATGTCGATAAATCATCTACTGAAACCAATGCCATCTTCACCTCATTCAACAGAAATTTCAGAGCCAGAAATGACGGTAACAGAAACACCATGAATTTCTTAACCTCGCCTGATATTGTCACTGCCATGATTTATTCCGGTGACATGAACTTCAACCCTTTGACCGATTCAATCAAATTGCCAAACGGTGAATCGTTCAAATTCAATCCACCTGTAGGTGACGAATTACCCCAAGATGGATTCATCAAAGGTAGAATGGAATTTTACCCAGAACCAAACCCACAACCAAAGCCAGAAGTCGAAGTAAACGTATCACCATCTTCAGACAGATTACAATTATTAGACCCATTCAAACCATGGAATGGTGAAGAATTATCTACCAACGTCCTTTTGAAGGTTGAAGGTAAATGTACCACTGACCATATTTCTGCTGCTGGTACTTGGTTAAAGTATAAAGGTCATTTAGAAAATATCTCCAATAACACCTTAATCGGGGCTGTAAATAAAGAAACCGGCGAAGTCAACAAAGCCTACGATCTTGATGGTCAAAGCTATGGTATTCCAGAGTTAATGATCAAATGGAATGAGGAAGGTAGACCTTGGGTTGTTGTTGCTGAACACAATTATGGGGAAGGTTCTGCAAGAGAACATGCTGCATTATCACCAAGATTCTTAGGTGGTACCATGATTTTGGTCAAATCATTTGCCAGAATTCATGAAACTAATTTGAAGAAACAAGGTATGTTACCTTTAACTTTTGCTAATGAAGCTGACTATGATAAAATTTCTGCTGGTGATGTATTACAAACCATAGATTTGGCTGATATGATTGCTAAAGGTGGTGACAACGGTGGTTCTGTTATGGTTAAAGTAACAAGAAAAGACGGTTCATCATTTGAAATCGAAACCAAACACACCATGTCCATAGATCAAGTTGAATTTTTCAAAGCTGGTTCAGCTATTAATTACATTGGTAATGTCAAAAGAGAACAAGGTAACTAAAATAATCTATTAGATTCATACCAATTCAATTTTATTTCTTCCTTTATAGGTATTTAAATATAATTTACATTTACAAGATTATTATATCTTTAGCATATGTATGCACAGTATTCTATTTTTATAGTTTCGGAATTATGTAAATAAAGATGTACTTATTTGATTTAATATCAATATAAAAGAATTAAAGTAAATGTGGAATGGTGGAAAATGAAGAAATCAGCTAATTTTCAATTAAGCATCAATAAGGTCTGCTGATTTATCTTGGTTCTTCACTTCTTCATCCTCATCGTCTTCGTCATCTTGTTCAGTATGTCTATCGTAAAATTCGGCCAAGATCTTTGGTGAAATTCTATTTAACATTTCTTTTGGATAAATTCTTAATAATGACCAAGCCAAGTCTAATGATTCAAAGACAGTTCTGTTTTCATAGGCACCTTGAGCAATGAAATTCTTTTCGAATTTTTCCAAGAATTCCAAAGATAATTTATCTTCGGTAGATAAAGCTTCTTCACCAACAACTGACTTCATGGCAGCGGCATCTCTACCAATAGCATATTTGGCATATAATTGATTCGAAACATCACCGTGATCTTTTCTGGTCATACCTTCACCAATGGCTGATTTCATCAAACGAGATAATGAAGGCAAGACATTAATTGGTGGGTAAATACCTCTGTTATTCAATTGTCTATCGACGAAAATTTGACCTTCGGTAATATAACCGGTCAAATCAGGAATAGGATGGGTGATATCATCGTTAGGCATGGTCAAAATTGGAATTTGAGTAATGGAACCATTTCTACCTTCGACTCTACCGGCTCTTTCATAAATGGTCGATAAATCGGTATACATATAACCTGGGTAACCTCTTCTACCTGGGACTTCTTCTCTGGCGGCAGAGACTTCTCTCAAAGCATCAGCATAAGAAGACATATCGGTCAAGATAGTCAAAACATGTCTTTCGGTTTGATAAGCCAAGTATTCAGCAGTGGTTAAAGCCAATCTTGGAGTAATAATTCTTTCAATAGTAGGGTCATTGGCCAAATTAAGGAAAAGGGAAGTTCTTTCTAAAGAACCATTTTCTTCGAAATCTTGTTTGAAGAAACGGGAAGTTTCCAAATTGACCCCCATAGCGGCGAAAACGATAGAGAAATTCTCCTCGTGACCATCATGGACATCCTTGGTAGGTCTGACCAAACCGGCTTGTCTACAAATTTGAGCGGCAATTTCATTATGAGGTAAACCGGAAGCAGAGAAAATAGGAATCTTTTGACCTCTGGCAATCGAGTTCATAGTATCGATAGCAGAAACCCCGGTGGAGATCATTTCTTCCGGGTAAATTCTAGCATAAGGATTAATGGGGGACCCATTGATATCCAAGTAATCTTCAGCAAAGATCTTAGGACCTTTATCGATAGGTCTACCAGAACCATCAAAGATACGACCAAGCATATCTTCAGAAACAGCAATTTTCAAATTTTCACCAGTAAATTCGACTCTAGTTTTCTGAACATCAATACCGGAAGTACCTTCGAAAACTTGGACAATAGCTTTGGAGCCTCTGACTTCCAAGACTTGACCTTGTCTGACGGTACCGTCAGGTAAAGTTAAATTGACAATTTCATTAAATTTAGGAAATTTAACATTATCGAGAATAACCAAAGGACCATTGACCCCTCCAACAGTGTTATAGTTGATTCTTGGTTTAATTTTGAAGCCTTCAACCACAGCTTTCTTGTTTAGTTCGTAAAGTTCTTTGTCACTAAGAGTCATTGTCACAATTGGGTTAGAGAGCTGTAATTAACGTTGGTCGACACTGATAACATTCTTTGGCCAATTTGAATTTCTGGTGAGCGCACGAAAAGGGGTTTTTGTTAGTGCTAGGAATTACTACGAGGGATAAGGGATTACTACGCAAGATAGGTGAGGCTGGAAGGAGGGTAGTGAGGAATATGGATGAAGGTTTACAATAGCAACTATCCATACTGTTGAAGAGTATACGACCGAATGTACGGGAATATATATATATGGTTTCTATTACTATCTTAATAAAATAAATCTCATCAATTGATTAAGGAATTTTAGATAGATATGGGATGTAAATCTACATCGATGGTTAATTGGTTGCTATATTACTTAGATGTAGATGAAAATAAATTATTCTAGGGATACCTGATAGATCAGTGTTCCCTCTGAATATACGTTTTCTACTACAATTAACCAATTGTTTACTGTTTTATTTAAGCTTTAACTAAATTAAAAGCTCCAATTTCATTCGTTATTATTTCTAGAAATGAATATTATTTTCTTCTAGGTTCTATTTATATCGTAATGACAATCTTTGTAAAGTAAGATAAAGAAATCTTCATCTATAAGACCTACAAAGACTCTTTATATATCATATAATATTTTATTTGTAACTTCTTTTTATTTAATGAAAGGTATATAAAAGTAATAAGCCAATGTATCAAATTTGTACTTGATATAAACATACCCGTGGAAATATACTGCAAGTTACACCATATATTCACTCAATTATAGTCGACATTAAAATATTAACGTTGATGTGTTATTATTTAGTCTGTATAGTAAATATTGAGAGAGCTTACCAGGAGAATATACTGGTTGATTACACCCAGAAAGCGTATCCTTCCACTCCTGGAATCAACAAATATCATCACTACGTTCTAACTTCTTGATACAAGTGATAGAGTATAGATCTGTTCAGTATAAACAATTAACCATTCTTCGTTCCATCTTTTATATATTTGACTAACCTACCTCGTAAATCCCATTACTCCACGTTGGTCATCTATATCAAATATCCTGCAAACCCCGTAGATCAGCACAAACCTTATCGACTCTTACTTCTATTTACAAATTTACTCACGATAACAAGAATACATGAATCAAAAAGATACAACATCTCCATAGACTATATCAACAAGGTAATATCTATCTTTCCACCTACAATATTGTCACAAAGCCACCAAATACGAATACAAGATAATTAAACAATGCCAATACTTAAGAAACAATGGCTGCAAAAACGTGAACCAGAAAAATGCCAACCTTAGTTTACAGGAATAAATGATAACCAGAATAAAAACAATTGGAGATTTCCAGGACGTATAGATGATGTAGTTAATCAAATCAGTAGATACATACTAACCATATTTTTAGTTTAAATGTCGTTTGCTGATTATTGTCATGCAACGTTACCATTAGAAAAAAAGCCCAACCAAAAATCTCGGAGCTAGAGTTGCACTCCGAAATAATGGAAATAGGGAAGTAGAGACATTGGATATAAAAATGAATATAATAAAATATAGGAAAGGATGGAAATTTATTATTTATCTACAAAGTATAGTAAAAGTAATAAAACCATCTTCCTTTAACCTAATTTGCAACCGTTGGTTTAATCTTTCTTTAAAAGAGGGGTATCTGGTTAAATTACACAATATGCAGGAGACACATTTAGGATAGTTTTAGCAAATAAAATTAGTGTCAGTTAAACCATAGAGTATACATGACCGAACACATGGATATACCGAAGGATAAAGATGATAGGGCAGATAGGGGTAGCACACATATCATTAGTCCTTTGGTAAATGAATTACTAAATAAGAATGATATTGGAGAGGTTAAAGAACCAGTACAGATGGATGAGGACTGTTTCAAGAGAACAAATATCTCTGGGTTAAGATCTCCTATGGCTAAGCGCTATAGCAACTTAACTAGTGATCTCCAGGAACGCAAGAAATCTCCCATTAGTATTAATACTATACCTACTACAAGAAAGTCTCCTTTAAGTTCCCGGCACTCTCCTACTATAAAGTCTCCTAGAGACGCTCCTTTACAATCGCCTACTTTCAATACTAAACCTACGTCGCCTATCAATAATACTGCTGCTGCTAATCTACGCAAACTAGTTTCGAAGAAGAAAGTTTCCTTTTCGAACTTACAATCACCCTCGGCAATGTCTGAATGTTCTATATCCTCCAATTCCGTTAGTCCTGATTCGTCAGATGATGAGGATATTACTATCACACCAAAGAATTTAACTTATTCTAAGTCTTTGGATAACGATTCTCAACAAAGTTTGCCGGAATTTAATAAACGGCCTTTAACTGATACGCCCGTGCATTCGTCACTTACGTCCCCTCAAACAGGAGACCATTCTGATTATGAAACTGATGAGTCGTTGCAACCGATCTTAGAGGAATCGCCCTTGCCCAAGACGAAAAATATTAGTCACTTGAATTTGGCCGATTTGAAAAATCAAAGGTCGGAGTCGGTAAGTCCAATGACTAAGGTCGTCAGCAAAGACCCAGTGCCCACGATTAATATAGATAAAGAATTGGACCCAAATTCAGATAATCAACTACCATCCAATCTAGGTGAGGGTCACAAGAACCCCAGTTTGGAGAAGTTGAAGAATTTGCTTTTGGAAAAAGCCACCAAGGAACCAAAGCCTTCAAGATCGTATACGTTGAATATTCCGGGGCAGACATCTTCCAAGACCTCGCCCGATGGTAAAATTGCTAAAGTCGATATCGGGTCGAAATTGGTCATTGTCATGGTGGGATTACCCGCGAGGGGGAAATCGTACATCACCAATAAGTTGACCCGTTACTTGAACTGGTTGCAGCACGATTGCCGTGTTTTCAATGTCGGGAACACCAGGAGGTTGGATAAGTTGCATGGCGATGTTAAGTCTCTGCCGGAGGTTAAAGAAAAGGAAGATGTACCCACACACGATGCCAATTTCTTCAATCCTGATAATCCCGAATCAATAAATATAAGAGAAAAATGGGCCATGGATACCTTGGACCA
>JAXQKE010000284.1:0-27015 GCA_037042355.1 Candida sp. Y128-05E | reverse complement strand
TATTCTTATCAGTTTAATTCATCATGATTTCCAAAATGAACAAGCTTTATGGGAAATTTTACTTAACCAATGACTAGAATGGAAATTATAATCTTCAGATTATAATTGTCCAATACATACATACCCTTAATATACATCAAAACATTAACTGGTAAAATTAATATTTTTCTTAATTGGCTTCGCAATTAACTATTGTGATGACCTATTCTACAATATTTGATCATCGCCTTGCGATTATAATTCACTTCGTGAGCATCAGTTTGCAATCATATCTTTCATCTACTCTTCAATTCTTGAATTGCATAGCGATTAATGCATTTTCATAACCATTACTTTGCAATGCTTCCTCTTAACTGGTTAATTGACTTTTTAATAGCTCAATATTCTTCTTGACAATCCCATCATTCAACTGTTGAATCAAGTCTCCATCCTGAGGACTTAATCCTAAATACTGACAATTCTTGTTACTCAACATGATCACACCACTTAATACTGGAGTTCCCCTCTTTACAATCAATTTACC
Organism: Candida sp. Y128-05E; assembly: GCA_037042355.1. Lineage (NCBI taxonomy): Eukaryota > Fungi > Ascomycota > Pichiomycetes > Serinales > Debaryomycetaceae > Candida > Candida sp. Y128-05E. Next base: position 26,492 of record JAXQKE010000284.1, on the reverse strand, counting down.
ACCCAATTTAATCGGTAAAGGCGACTCTTTATAATTACTATCACGTAAAAACGACAATGGATGGTCTGCTTCATATCCATAACAGAAATTATTCACCTCGTCTCGTAGAAGTAGCTTATACTTATCCAGCGTAATCACAGAATTCGCAGTGTCATCCATATCAACCTCCCTAATCACTCTCTGGCCTGTTCTTTTCGAATTGGAAATACGATCTACCGAAACAGCATTGGGATTATCATACTCATTCCAATCGTCCAATTGATTCAATATTGATTTGGAAATGTTGGTGAGATGCATGATATGGAACACTACATCCTTCTCCAACACAGCTGACTTGACTGAATAGTATTGTTTAGCATCAAAACCCATAGTTTCCTCTTTGTTAGCTGAATTTACCACCTTCTATAGAGATTTAAAAAGTGCTGCGAAATTGAAGTGGTGAAGCCATTACAGTAAAAGAAATGGTTTTATGATGGAATCACTATTTGTTAAGGATGATGATGATGCTGATCATAGAGAGGATGGCTATAGAGATGAAAATCAATTGAATAGTTCAATTGCTGCTCTTGAAACAGAAATTCCAGTCAGATTTGAAGATGATTCAATACCAGTACGGTTTGAACAACCAGAAACAACGGTGATCTACCCCGAACGAGAGGTGAATTGTACTTTGCCCTTGAAGTATCAGCAATCTATAGTCGAAGACATGTTGAAGAGTGACGGTTTATTGATATTGGGACGTGGTCTAGGCTGGGATTTGATCACTGCTAATTTACTACACGCATTGAGTTCACCTATGGTGACGTTACAACATGGTAATTCGACAAAACAAGAGAAACGAGGATTGATCTTTCTTCTTAATGCAAGGGAGGATGAAATCACGCGTCTTCAGGAAGAATTGACTGATCTACATTGGTTACAAGGCGGTGAAGACGAATGTGCATTCACTGTCATTAACGGGACGTCGCATAACACTTCAGCAAAGCGTAAAGTCACTTATAACTCTGGAGGTATTATATGCATCAACTCTCAAATTCTAGTGGTCGATATCTTGTCAGGAATCATTCCTGCTCAGGAAATAACCGGGTTGTTCGTGCTACACGCAGAGAAGATGAAGGAAACTTCGAACGACTCGTTTGTTATCAGCTTGTATCGAGATAATAACGATTGGGGTTTCATCAAAGCCGTGTCTGATGAACCAGAATTGTTTACGGGATTCACTCCATTGTCATCTAAATTGAAGGTATTGCGAGTCACCAATGTGTTTCTTTGGCCCCGATTTCATGTTGAAATCTCGTCTTCATTGAATATGAGGGGGAAATCATTGTCTAACCGACAAAAACAAGAATTGGAAACGAGGAAATTTGTTACCGAAATTAATGTAAAATTATCTTATAAAATGACGAAAATTCAACAAGCCATCTTATCATGTATCCAGGCTTGTTTACATGAATTGAAACGTCACAATGCTGATCTTGCTACCGAATATTGGGAAATGGAAAATGTCCATGACGCAGACTTCGTACCCCGAATTAGATTATCACTCGACTCGCAATGGCATCGATTAACTTATACATCAAAACAATTGGTTTACGATCTAGGCACTTTGACAAGCTTGTTAAAATCATTGGTAACACTAGATTCTATAAGCTTTTATCAAATTGTTCAAGGAATTGTTGATCTGAACATCAAGCATGCATCTTCAGGTCCGGGAACCATGGTTTCAATGAGTCCGTGGTTGAATTTAGATGAATCAAATACAATTATTTCTTATGCTCGAGATCGTGCTTTAGCAAAGATCACAGTTACCAAGCGAGAAGTACTAAGTGATGACGACGAGTCGCCTGATGTTGAAGAGGAATATCTCTTGGAAGAACTCCCCAAATGGAACCAACTTGGAGTATTAATTGATGATATAATACATGAAAAATCAGTTCGACCCAATAAAGATGACGGACCGATTCTCATAATGTGCTCAAATCCAAGAATTGTCGATCAACTAAGTTCTCTCTTAGTGAGCATGCAAGAACAAGTCAATCCAAACACAGGTAAGAAGGGTTTCAAATTCAGAAAATATATGGTACGGAAGTTACATGACTATTTGTCTTGGAGGGAAATCAATGTATTGGTAACCAAGCTTAGCACAGAAATTAATAAAAGCAATAGTAGAGCCACTACGCCTACCCCTGCTTCTAATTCTAATGAGGAAAAGAAAGACCCAGAAGAAATTATTACTTCAAGAACCTTCAGTAGGCATGGGGAACCGGTTAGCAAAAGGCGAAGAACTAGAGGTGCTTCGACAATTGCCAACGTATCAAAGTTATATGGAGCAGCTGTTGATCAAGCTTCCAAAGCCATTGATGTCGATCCTGAAATCTTACAACGTTTACAACAAACAAACGAATTGAAAGACGAAGAAAATGAAGTTACTAATATTGAGGATTACCTAGATGACCATACAGAGGACATTTATGGCCAAGATGATGACATTGTCGAGATCGGAAATAATGAAAACGATCTTCCAGAATCTGTCTCTGTAAGATTGGAACACGTCGGAAAAGACAACCAGATAATAATTCAAGCATATAATGAACGAACCAATGATGCGTTGCTTCAGGAGTTAGCGCCATCATATATAATTATGTACGAGCCAAATCTTGCATTCATAAGAAGGGTTGAAATATACCAAGCTATCAACAAAGAAAATCCAGCAAAAACATATTTTATGTATTATGGCACATCTGTGGAAGAACAAAAACATTTATTAACCATAAAGAAAGAAAAGGAGGCATTCACTAAATTGATTAAAGAAAAGGCCAACTTAAGTCGACATTTTGAAGTAGCAGAAGATAATCGGAAATTTCAAATTCAAAGAAACCAAACCTTGAATACGAGAATAGCAGGTGGGTCTAAATTTAGAAGAGACACTGATGAACTTAGAGTTGTTGTCGATGTCCGTGAATTCAGATCGGAATTGCCAAACCTTCTTTATCGTATCGGAATTGTGGTTGTACCATGTATGATTACAGTTGGTGACTATATTGTATCACCTAAGATATGTATAGAGAGAAAGTCCATACCTGATTTGGTCTCTAGTTTCAAAAGTGGAAGATTATACGAGCAATGTGAACAAATGTTTAGGCACTATGAATTGCCAACATTATTAATTGAATTTGATGGGAATAAATCATTTTCTTTACAACCATTTTCAGAAACAACACAATTTCGAAAAGTAAATACCTTAAATCCTACTACGAATAACTTGATCCAACAAAATATTCAAGCTAAAATAATGTCGTTGTTAATTTCATTCCCAAAATTGAAAATTATTTGGTCAAGTTCACCATATGAAACAGCCCAAATTGTTCTTGAATTGAAGGCGAACCAAGAAGAACCGGATGTAGGCACTGCTATGGACAAAGGGGTCAACAAATCGGTCGTCACAGAAGATGGCGGACCACCAAGTTTCAATGATGACCCAATTGATTTCATTCAAAATATTCCTGGAATCAATAAAGTTAACTACTACATGATCATTCAAAAGGTCAAGGATATTGAAGAGCTAGTGACACTTTCCAAACAACAATTCGAAGAGATTTTAGGAGAAGAAAATGGTAGGAAGGCATTCAATTTTATTAATCACCATATAAAATGATTTATAAATAGTATATGCAGGATCGATCGATATGATATTATGTATTTATGTATTCACCAAATTGGGAAGTGGATAGGTTGATCTTAAAATTCTATAATTAAGATTCTACGATAAAGAACAGCGTACCAGAAAATAAGAAGAGGGTCCAAGCGTTATGCGGGTGCGTTCTTCAAGTGGAGGCAGTCATTCAAACCAGAATGGTCCAAATAACTCCAAGAATAGCAAGTATTCATATTTTGAATTTAAATTCTTATATTTCAAAATTCAAGAAATAATAGATAAAAAAGTGGTACTCAGTCTTAAATATGAACAGTTGAAATCACCAGAAATCCATTTATCTTTGGTCAAACCAATAGTTACTCAAATAATCCAATTTGGTGATAATAAATTTTTAGCAAAGAAATTGAATAGGATGAATCCTAATATACCGATGGATTATACCCCGAGATTCGGACCAACTTCGGCACGATATCAAAAGCAAAGTATGAATACTTATTATAATTCTATAAACGATGGTAAATCACTGAAAATATCAACTTCAATAATATTTATATTGCTATTGCTACGGTATGAATACTTGATTCAATCAGAAAATAATTTGATAAGTTTTGAATTATTAACCACAAAAGCCAATTTATGTGAAACATTAGCAATCAGGATGTTGCGAGAGTACGATTCATTCAATCGAATTAATCAGTTGTTCCAAACTCCTTTAAAATCAGATTTGTTACCCATTAATAAGAGACATTCTTTTAATACTTTAGAGTTGAGTGTTTTATCAAGCTCTAAGAAATTCTTGAGTCAACCAGTCATAGTGCGAATTTTAGATCGATTCTACAATGGTGAATTAATATTCAAAAATATTACAATTAAAGATGAAGAACAGGGCTTAATCCAAAATAAAGAAATCACTAATTATCAGTACACAAAGATTTCATTAAACGAAATCATCCATAGATCTAATATTGTTCCTAAGTATCAATCGCTAGTCATCAATTTAAGGTTAATATTGTTCATGATTATATATTTTTTGATCATATTTTGGAAAACAGATCCTGGGGCGTTATTAGCTACATTTCAAATGACGTTTTGGCTAATTGCAATTAACCTTAATATCGAACTTTTATTGAAATTATATTATATTGAATTTCAGTTTATTAAAATGATTATATGGTATCATATTGATTTTATTTTATTATTGCTAATTGATGTATCGTTTATACTATACTTGCTGGGTTCATACTACTTCGATGATTTATTCAGTTTAATCCCGATAGTTTTACTACCAAGAATCTTATCGATCTTGAACAATTATCAGTTTTTCAATTTAATTATTGCATCATTATCGAAAATGGCATTGAATTTAGTGGGGTTAATTTGTTTATTCTTTTCATTGATTTCGGGGTTTTATTTCAGTTTCATTACTTTATCTAACCATAATCAAACTAATATGATGGTATTGTTTGATATGGTGAAAATTTTCTTTGGATTTACTCCATCTGTCTGGTCAAATTGGGGTGATTATAACGTATTAGGAAAAGTGATGTTGATGGCGTATTTGTTTTTGATTCAATTCATCGTTGGATCTATCTTAGCTATAGTATTAAGTGGAGTATTTGCCAAGGTTCATCAAAATAATCATGAAGATTTTAATTATTTTAAAGCAACTAATCTAATCTTATATTTCAAAATTGCAAAATTGAATTATTTCAATGCTGGAACTGATAAATCAAAAACAATCTTCACAAGATTCTATGAGTTCCCGTTGGTAATTATTCATTCGATCATTTATTTCCTCCGTGTACCAATGATTATTGTCATTTTCATTTATGAATTACTCATTTCATTTATTTACACTAAACAAACGTCCAAACATCATGATTTAAAGCATTTTACGTTTCTAACACCTAGTCTGGATTATTATGGTGATGATGAGTTAGTTAATTTGATGACTGGAGAAAATAATAGAAACGTTAGTAGATTTGGAATGGAAACAGATTATGAAAATGACGATGAAATGAATTTAATGATACTGAAACCAAGAAGAAACTCGGCTTTCAAACAAAATAAACGGGGTAGTAAAATCGATTCGAATTTTACTTCTTCAAACAACAAGAAGGATGTGATAGTTGGAAGTTTACCATCAAACGATATTAATTTGTATACTACGAAATCCATAAGTACTTTGGGAGGAGGAAACTTGCGCTCAGCATCGACGGATTCATTATTTATTTATGAATTGCTAAACAAAAGATACGGCGATCAACCAATACCAATAAATGTCAAGGAAAAGTCTAATGAAACTGATTTGCAGGTTATTGATGAAAAGAAGCCAACACAAGATAATGGCAATGAAGTACTTAACCAAGAGGTTTTACAAAGATTGGATAGACTAGAACAATTGTTAATGAAACAATGTAATGATAATGATAATGACAAAAATATAAAACAAGAATATGATTCAATTATCAACAATCAACAAGAGAGTAATTCTGTGGTTAAGGAATATACTCTACATGATTATGAATTGAATCGTAGAAATTTCAGTTCCAGGATGAACAGAAATTATCTAGAGGACATTGATCCCATAGATGCTCTACTCGAAGTTCATGAAATTGGCCTGATAAATTCAGAGGCGTATGGTGGAACAGCAGATGAAGAAGTGGATGACGATATCAGTGACGAAACTGTGGGCTATGAGTCAGATGATACTTTTTGAAAACTACAACGAGAAAGCACGACCAGACCAAGGTTACCCAAACCTATAGACATGTCTGCAATAATGATTACACAATGTATATAAAATGATAATGAATCGAGGAGATTACCTCGTAAACGAACCGAAATATACCCAATGCATATAATTTAACGTTTTAATATTGACTACAAAACCAGTGAATGTAGATTCTACAATCGATAGTCCAAACAAGTAGTAACCATATCGATTACAAGAAATGTTATCAATTGACAATACTAAAAAACCCATCAATTTCTTTTATAATCCCCTATGTAACCAATGGAGATCAATTTCCATCTAACACTACGAAACAACCAATAAAAAATAATAAACCCTTAGACAAATAGTTATTGGTGGGAATTGTTGAAAAAGAAGAATCGGAATATAGCTATCATTTAATGAAGGGATTATTGGCTGGTCTATCAATATTACTAATACTTGCTAGAACTAGACTATTTGCAACCGATCGTTTAATGCAGCGGCTAAAACCGGAAATACCCGCCATATAAATTATGGGCAATTGTCAGCAGACAATTGTAAATCTCCCCGGAATAAACCCAGGAACAGAATAATAAATAATAAAATATTACTATAGCCTTTACAATACATGTTGATAAACTCAAGCCAACAATAAGCATTTATATAAATAACTCGAACCCTCCTAAATCACCATTACAACGTATCTCTAATAGTTGCCATAATAGAAATCGACTATTGATGTAGCGACAACTTAGCCAATAGACTAAAAATCACTAATCAGGGGTAGGTAATATCCTAGGCGGTACTGGTTAGTTGCTGACGAAATAACGTATCTATAATTATCTATGGTGTTTCCCGGAAATAGATGTCAGGAAATGTCAATTTCAAATTGATGTCTGGGCAAGCCCTAAGGCAAACAATCTATTGGTAGAGACCCTAAAAGTTAAGGTATTACTAGATATCTCCCCTAAACTCTAAATAGCCATTGGTACAATATTTTTTCATGTAAGTATAAAATCATCGTCACCTTGGGACAATGAAAGATGGAGTGAGATAACAATTGTTAAGGAGATTAGGGGGAGTGTAATAATATTCGACTAAACAATAGAAATGTGTGTAGGGTTATATCAGTAGTAGATTAGTGTGTACTGCCTAGATCCTCCACTCGAGGGTTAATACTAATCAACCAAAAGCAATTGTTAGTGAATTGTGTTGACAATAGTTAAAAAATATCACAAGTAATAAGCTTTTTAGGTTCCTTATTGTTTGAATCTCAAGGCGAAGGACATGTAGATGAAATTTAATATTTCATTAGATATTTCATATATATATACTTTTATCTACTGAATAGTATTTATATATAATTTTTACTGATTTTACAATTGATTATTTTATTTATTACCTTTACAAATTGTTTGGTTGGTGAATTTGATTTTTTTCTGAGCCTAGACTGAAAAAAAAGATTTGATATTTCAGTTTCATTTTTTATAATGCCCCATCCTATAATGAATAACGATACTCCCCATCTCCAGATCGGAGGGAGGAAGAGTAAATTAGCTGTCGTTCAATCTAATATTGTTAAGAATTTGATTTTGGAGAAGTTTCCCCAATATAATATCGATATTTTGGCCTTAAGTACTCTTGGAGATCAAGTTTTGAATAAACCTTTATATTCCTTTGGAGGGAAGTCTCTCTGGACTAAAGAGTTGGAGATTTTACTACTCCAAGCGATTGATAAATACCCCAAGTTGGACTTGATTGTTCACTCGTTGAAAGATATGCCAACCAATTTACCAAACGAATTTGAATTGGGTGCTATTCTCACCCGAGAAGATCCTCGAGATGCTCTTGTCATGAAGGCTGGATCTACTTATAAACACTTGCTGGACTTACCTGACGGTTCTGTAGTCGGTACTTCCTCCATCCGTCGTTCGGCACAACTTTTGAAAAATTACCCCAACCTTAAGTTCGAGTCTGTGAGGGGGAATGTTCAAACAAGATTGAATAAGTTGGATGATCCCCGTGGACAGTTCTCTTGTTTGTTATTAGCTAATGCTGGTTTGCAAAGATTGGGTTTAGGCTCGAGAGTTACTTCACTTTTGGATTTGCCGGAAATGTACTATGCTGTAGGTCAAGGTGCCCTTGGTATCGAAATCAGATCGGGTGATGAACATATGAAGAAGATCTTGGACGAAATTAGAGATGTTCCTACTACTTATTGTTGTTTAGCCGAAAGATCATTGATGAGATTTTTGGAGGGTGGTTGCTCGGTTCCTTTGGGGGTTAACTGTACTTTTGATGAACAAGCAAGTACCTTGACATTAAAATCAATTGTTGTGTCTCCTGATGGTAAAGAATTTGTCGAGGAAGGGTTTTCCGATGTCGTTAAGTCGAATTCAGATGCTGAAGCTGTCGGGATTACATTGGGACAGAAAATGTTAGCCAAGGGTGCCAAGGAAATCTTGGACAAGATTGACCATATCAACATCAATGAGCCTCCAAGTGCCATCATGAGTGACTCATCTGCCGCTCCATCGGTAACAAATTCTCCTAATTTGGGGTCTCCTGAACCTTTGGTTAATGGAGTTGATTTAAGACCAATTGTATGAGTGAACGTGAGCGTTCACGAAGTGATTGCGAAAGTACCCACGAAGTGAGTAAGAAGTTGCCACACATTTATGAGAAAAGATTTATGAAGAAAAGAATTACAATATTTGCCAGAATTGCCAAAAAGATTGCTTGTTGATAAAGACTATCAGTGAAAACAATCGTGATCAAGAAAAGAACCTGAAACAATAATACCCTAAACCATAATTGAGATGTTGATTGACAATTTCACAGCATAATTTCAAATCTTCCATTTAATTCACCCCACCTGTCAAATTTTCAATTTGAATCCATCCACTTAATGATTAATGATCATAATTATTACATCCACATTGTTTTTTTATTTTAATTTAATTTAGATATGTATATAGAGAAAGGATAAGTTAGGTAAGTAATGCATAATACATATGGAAACAAACAATAATAATAGCAATAATGTAAACTCTAATTAAAACCTTGATGAATATGAAAATTTTCACTGGCGATCAAAACCAAAACTAATCATAGTCAATTGTACATTAACGTTGAAAATCATTGATAATCAGATGTTTATGTTGTTTCAATTGGAAATGTTCAACGTTAAAACTTTGAAGTCTGGTCTTTTATGTAGTTTAAGATCAATGCTTGTATGGTAAGATATCGTCTAAAATTACTACAATCGTTAATATGTACCAACTGATTCATATTTTAAGGTTACTCCAACCGTGGTAGAGTTAACCCCCGTATTTACCGTGAACTACTACATGTCTGTTTATCGGTTAAATTTGGAGATCCGTACTAATCTGATATCTAGGTTTATCAAAGACACTAAATTCCTAAATAATTATCGGAGCACTATTGTGCTTTGCAGTATCAGGAACAATAAACGCCATTGTAGCGGATGGACGTACTGAAGTAAATGGGCTGAATAGGAATCCTACAGAATATTGCGTCTCTTCAATACCTTCTCTAAGTTCACCAGTTGTAATTACAACTGCCATTGTCAAAGACTTAGCCATGGGAATCGATACCAGATTTGTCATGTTACATTGAACTACATTAACAATCAAAGTATAGACACCTATAGTTGCATTTGTCTTTCAAAATATATCTGTGCCTTAACAAAGAATAGGCATTTATAGGGGTTGGAACAATAGAAACTGGTTTTACTGTATTCCGTTTAATGATTTGGGAAATTTTTGACTCAGGTACAATATTGGGGTTAAAAATACTAGGTTAACCAATCGAGTTTAGTAGATTATTACATTGCCGCCACTTGTGACACATATATTTCTTTTATTACTAACTATTTATTTGATTATTCAGGTACAAAAATATTTTAATCCCATTGAACCAATTAACCATGAAGGGGAATTGTTGGAATGTTTCAATTTGAAATTGTAAAAATTGCAAAATAACTTGTTGAAATATTGAACTGTTTTCAAATCTTAAGCACGAAATCATAAAGTAGATTGGAATTGGGTAAAATTGATGGGACACCTGGAAATATTCATAAACGTATAAAAAATTGATCAACAAATCTACCACAATAGTAAACTTCAAACATTTTAATTCTAAAAATTGGAATAATGGTTGTACCAATTCCACAAACGTATGGTTGGGGAAAATATCAGATAATATTAAATTGAGAACGTTCAACCAAGAATAAATGTTGATGGAAAGCAATTTGATTGGATTTGCTGTAGTGGTTAACAATAAACACAACATCCCCAAAACATGAGTATTTTCCGATTGTAAAATCAAGGTAAAGGGTGAGGTAGTTGGGGGGTTAAATTGAGGCAATTGGATTGTGGGCAAGGAAATATCCGACGAATCGTCCGATATTGTTAATTCTGTCTTTTCACTCGACATTGGTAAACTTGTGGGGATATTGTAATGTTGCGACGATTGTTCCCATAAATGATCGATGGTATGGACTGATATTGCTGACTGTGGTGGAACTGGAGGAATTTTGAACTCGTTTGGTTGCAAATTCCAAGATTGATTAAATAAAATTTGACAATGTTTGATAGTTAATAAAATGTAGGTAACAATTGCACTAATGATAATCATGTGGTATTCATTGAGCCCGTAATAATATCCGATAGTACCACCGATTGTAAGTATATGTGAGGTTAACCAAATGAATTGAAAATAGTCATTCAAACTATACCTATGAAAGATAATATACTTCGTGATATGATAACCCATAAATAAATGATTTCTAATGATAAAGATACAATACTTCATCAATGCCAGATAAAAATTCCGGTAATAAATGATTTGTGCATAAGATTTCCACATTAATTGTTGCAAGATTAATTTCGTACTGATCCAATCAAATTCTGACACTTCGGGAATACTTCTTAAGTTGACCAAGAGACCAACGAATAAATCTCTAAATGTCACCGGCTTAACCATCATATCTATGAAGAAGAATTTGGTAAAAAAAATTAATGGTTGCAAAAAGCTTATATGTGTTTGTATTTGTGTTGCAAAAATAACCACAAAGAGAAACCGCCAACCACCAACTTATTTTGGTGGAGCTATAAACACTGCTGGACGAGTTACGTATATTAGTAACCATAGACTAATCATGTAGTAGAGCTTTATCTGGTTATAAACCTTTATTACAATACCACATTAGAATATTTAAAAAGATAGAGAATTTAGCAATTTGGCATCAAAACCCAACAATTTCATGTCAGCCAATACAATCTAACCTATTATAGTACTTTTTAAATAACGATTGTCCTATGTACCTAGTAATTAACGTTTTTTCTATATATCCGGAAATACTCAATCCAACGCCTTAAACCATATTTGGAACGCCAGTCTCTCAATTCGTCATTGTGTCGATTACAAATACTACATGCAAAGAACCTACATTACTTAAAGCAGATTAATCGTGCTAGCTTCATGTCAGAAGACTAATTATAATCCAAATTGGGTTCTCCAAATGTGTGTGATCTAACTTCATATTACTTTAGATGATATTTCTTAAAATTCATCATTTGGAAAATTTTAAAAGACCAAACTATTGCAAATGATGTTACTATAGTAAATTCACTCCCACCTTTGTCAATTTCCATTCGTATCTCCCTCTATTCCTAGTTTTAACTGTCTCAGCCATTTTCAAGATTTGAGCTACGCACACCAAAGAATTTCAGTTTAAAACACGAATCATCAACATACGGGTTTTACGTGGTAATAAACGCTCTGTATTCAGAAATATTAGACTTGAGCAGCTATGACTATGGACGATAAATACATTGGTTTGGCCTTGGCCATATCCTCCAGTTTGGCCATTGGTACATCATTCATTATTACTAAAAAGGGTTTAATCGACTCTTCCAAACAAAATGATTCTGGTAAAGTCAACGGACACGAGTATCTAGCTAATCCTATTTGGTGGGCAGGGATGTTGACGATGGCAATAGGTGAAATTGCCAATTTTGCTGCTTATACCTTTGCTCCTGCGATTTTGGTTACTCCATTAGGTGCGTTATCAGTTATTATTGGAGCTGTATTAGCTTCAATGTTTTTGAAGGAAGAGTTGGGGATACTAGGGAAAATGGGCTGTGCCATCTGTCTTATGGGTTCCGTAATTATCATCTTGCATGCTCCACCAGAAAAAGATATTCAAACTGTTGATGAAATATTAGGATACGCAACCCAACCGGGGTTTTTATTTTACTGTATCTTGGTTGCATCGTATTCGTTATTTACCATTTACAAAATTGTCCCTAAATATGGACATACCAATCCCATGATTTACATTTCAATTTGTTCTTCAGTCGGTTCTATTTCAGTAATGTCAATTAAAGCTTTTGGTATTGCTTTGAAATTGACTTTTGCGGGTAACAATCAATTCATTTATGTTTCCACTTATTTATTCATTGTTGTTGTTGTCGGTTGTATTATCACCCAAATGAACTACTTCAATAAAGCCTTGGACCAATTCGATACCTCGATTGTCAATCCTGTTTATTATGTCACTTTCACCACTTTTACATTGATTGCATCATTTATCTTGTTCAAAGGGTTTAACACTACCTCAGCAGTTGACACCATTTCTTTATTGATTGGATTTTTGATCATTTTCTCCGGTGTTTACTTGTTAAATATTTCCAGAAAAGATAACGAAGGAAAGTCAAGAGAAATCTTCGGTGTCCATCCTGATAAAGATATGGCGCCATTAGATAACGGTATAGGTGGTTTTTCCATGAGAAGATCTATGCAAATTCAAAGAAATGAGTATGATGAAGAAACTGTAGGCTTGACTAGGTTTGATAGTTTCGAAATCGGCAGCGACGACGAAGAAAGAAGACGTCATTAAGAAAATAAAAAGTATTGACATAACAGGTTATGAAAGTAACAGATAAAAACATTATTGGGTTTAAATTTCGGGTTTCATAGATTGGTATACATTTTATAGGCGTATAACTTTAGTCCGGATATATTTTAAGGCACACATCAATATTATAGAGATAACTTACAAAATGATTTTCATTATTAATCAACAATGTGGTATATTGTCTATATGAAATAATATACAAATTAAAAATGCACGGCAATAAACACATTCCATCTTACTATGACGAGACGAATGAGCTCATTACACCACCATGAACGACTAACCTAGATATCATCGATATCCAAGTCAGAATGACCACCTTCTTCCGAATCATCATCTTCGTCACCGAATTCGAAATTGACATCATCGTCTTCGTCAGCACCGAAAGTATCGGTTTCGTTAATTTTAGCATTTTCTGGCAATTCACCTTGTTGTTTCAAGGTTCTGGCTTCGTCAGAGTTGTATTTATGGATAACATCACATTGATCGTCTTGGAAATCTCTCAATGATACCAAGATAATATCACCTTGACCCATCCAGACCTTCTTTCTCAATTTACCTCTGATATGACCCATTCTTTTCATACTATCGAAACAGGTTACCTCTATTCTACCATTACCTAACATCTTGGTAACTTGACCATATTCTTGACCTTCTTCCTTGTAGATTAATTCTCTTTTTTGACCACCATTGTCGTTCTTTCCTCTTCTTCTGTTCTTACCACCTTTACCTTTACCAGTTTTACCCATGTTTTACTACTAAAGTTATGTTAATCTAACTGTTATCTGCTTAAGTGAAAAGTTTTTCATTAATTAGAAAATGTCGCAAATAAATGTCGTACGACTTTTAGAAATGTCGCATTTTATATTTTCAATTTCTTTATAGTAAAGAGACATAAACAATTGCTAGCTGATAAAGATGGATCCCTTTGAAGCAGCTACCCAGTTTGGGCAGATGTTGAGATCATTGACACCGAATATGCCAAATTTAACAAAAACGGCTCATTTTGCTTTGAAAAATATGGAATCTGAAGATTATTTGTTTCCCAGTTTGCTAGAAATCTTGAAAGATCCCACTATTGAAATCAATACTAAGCTGATAGTGTTTCAATTCATAGATGTATTATTAGCCGAATCGTATTTTTATTCATTGAATCCAAAATTCAATTATAATTACCCTTACGTTTCCAATTTAAAGATTAATCTTCCAATGATCCTTTTGGAAGTCTTGCCTAATTCAAATTTATCCAATTTATATAATGCCTATACAAGTCTTGTAAACATTTCAAAGACTTTCAAATTTGATTGTACCAATTGGCAATCTGATTATAATAACAATCAAGATTTGTTGACAAATGAAGACTTTGAAAATATTTCGGAAAATTTACCATTCCCACCAGTAACAGTTGAAGATGAACAAACTCCCGAAATTGAACAAGATGATGTTAATGGACCAATAATATTAAGTTGGAAATTGTTGATCAAGAAGAAAAAGCAATCTCAATATGAGAGACAGATTTTATTAAACCATTCAAACATTATACATGATGAGGAGATTGATGAACAAACTATGTTCAATTTGAAAGATAAGAATGATAAATCCATCAATTTATCCAAAAAGCAAATCATTGTTAGAATGGAAGACGACCGTGAAACCCATAAACGTTCTAAAGAGAATTTATGGGTGGTTGAACGACCAAAAGAACCAGCGTATATTACTGAAGACGAGTTTTTACATAACTATTGGAATAAGTATCAAAAGTTAGATGAAGAACAAAATAAAGTCTTGTTAGATTCTTTGGATGATTTAAATAATATGGTTGGGTCAAGTTATAAAGATAGACAGTTTTAGGGTAAAGTGTATAGTAAAAAGTCATATAATGTATATTACAAGTAGGAATAGTACTATGTAAACTGTTTGCAGAGAATTGAATCAAGTTGGATTCTATTGTTGTGGGACCATATAAGATCAAAGCTTTGTGGAATCGGATAATATTTTCAATAATTCATTTTTAGAACTAACGCTGAAAGTTGCTGAGGTTCTACTATCAGATTTCATCGGAATGATAGCAACAGTTAACACTTCATTGATTTCATGGTTAGTCTCAAGTTCGTTCAAATATTCATAACTTGGCTCATCTAATGGAGTAGTACCCCCACAGAATAAAATGAAACCAACACTATCTTTATTAGTTTTAGATAATATTTCATCGATTTTCTTAGTACCATCTGGAGTTGAAGGAGCGGATTCGGAAATTTTAGTAAGGTTATATTGTTTAATCAAAGATTCAGTTTCAACACCCTGTTTCTTTTGATCATAAGTCGAGATGATGAATTGCATAGCCTTCAAAGCCAATTGGTCTTTTTGAACCACGACAACATTTCTAATTAAGGCCGAATGAACACCATCAGACTCATGGAATAATAAATTGATATGTTGTATGCAATCACCCATAGCATCCATGGCCCGTTCCTTGGCATCTTGTAAAGAACTTCCTGGGTGGAACCTGACTGTACAATCTCCTACTTCACAATAAGAACCTGGTAATCTTTCAACTTTAGATTGGATCAAACGAATAACTTGTGGCATCCAAGAATGAATTTCCTTTTCATCCACAATAGATAACCATTTACTCGAACCCACCAATTTGATGTAACCCCCATTTTCTGCAATCAATCCAACTTTGGGGAATCTTCTATAAAGTATATCTAAATCACTCTTTTTCAAAAATGTGATAATATATACATGATTTTGTGGATCATCCAACAAGTTTGTAATGAAATTGATAAATCTTGTTGGTTCTGAAACGAGGCTTTTATCAGAAACGTTTGTATTTCTATCACTCAAGTCAATCACAGCGGTTGGTGATTCCAAGTTGACAAATATCAATCTTTTCCCATTACTTTTTGCATAAGCTTCATCGAACACTCTTTGGTTTAATGGCTTCAAATTGCTAGTACTTCTACTTTGGTCACGATCCCAAGCTTCATTAATACCTTTTAAACAATTAGTAACCCAACTAGTTGAATCTAAAGTATGAACAACATTATGTTGGTTTTCCCACCTCTTTAATTTTTCTTCTTCACTCATGTCCAACAGGCTTTTGATGGTTTCTGAAAAAGTCTTCAAGTCCCAAGGATTGATCAACACAGCACCTTCTCCGTCACATTCAAGGTAAGGTGCTGAACCAGCGAATTCCGTTAACAATAAGGGCGATTTCTTTTCATAAGTAGCAGTGATGAATTCATGGCAAGTCAAATTCATACCCTCTCTCTGAGACGAGACTATGAACATATCTGCTTCGCTTTGTAACGCAACATACTGATCGAATTCAATATCTCTTTTCAAAAGAACTACTGGTGGAATATCGGAAATATTTTCTGTGAGCGAATTGATTCTTCCGACAATTTTCATAATCTCAGCTTCATATTCATGATCGTCAGAAGTCCCAATACAAATTTGGATCAATACAGCATCTTCAATCATTTCAGGGTTGCTTTTAAGGAACTTCTCATATGCGAGTAATTTTGGCTTGATTCCTCTCAACTTATCAATCTTATCACGGGATAAAATGATTTTGTTATCTTGGAATCGTTCACGGATCAATTGTCTCCATTCGTGAACCTCTTCTGACCTAACCAAAGTGCTTAAAGATTGCTCATCAATACCGACTGGAATGGTGTTGGTGAGAATGAAGGAATCATTGTGGGTCAACCCGGTGTCACTGGTGTCGGCTAGCAAAAGTCTCGAACAAGTTTGTAAGAAGTGTCTAACGTATTCTTGTGTTTGGAACGAAACACAATTAGCTCCCAACATACCATTCAAAATATCCGATCTTTGGGCCAAGCATCTGAAAACTTCCGACGAAGGGAATGAAACATGTAAGAACAAACCTATTTTAGCGTCGGGTAATTTTTCCCTAACCATTTGGGGTACTAATAGTAAATGATAATCATGAACCCAAATCATATTTTCTGGATCATTGGGATTGGCGTTGCTATTTTCCTTCTTGTAGACGTCAATAACTTTATTAGCAACCAACTGGTTTAATTGTTTGTAATAGCCCCAAGAATGATCTTCAAAAGCTTTTGATTTGGGGTCATCAGGAATTTGATAATGCAAAGTGGGCCATAAAATCTGTTTACAGAAAGATTTATAATGTCCTTGGAAAACAGCATCACTGGGGAATACCACTTCACTATTGTATTCTTCCGATAATCGCGAAGCAATATCGTCCGTGACATGTTCAGGTACAGCATCACTAGGCATAGCAAGTGTCCCCACCCATTTGCGATCGTGAATGACACCAGCTTCGACCGAAGTTCTAACTGCCTTAGTCAAAGAAACATTCCCTTTATTTGAGAAAACCACATCCCAGGGAGCAGTTTCGAAAATCGATTCATGGTTATGCAACTGACCTTCAATGTCGGGATTGGAGAATCCACCAAAGGGAGCCAATCTGGCCGCTCTAGAATCGGACAATTCATTGAAATCGTCTTCTTTCCAATTATCCGATAAACGGTCACCGGGTTGATGAGCTGGTAAACTTTCATCAATGCTAGCAGTAGAATTATTACCCTGAAGCGTGAAACTAGCATTTTGTTTAGTTAAATTAGTCTTTTTTCTCTCAAACCCGGGACGGACAGTTCTGGGGGTGGTAGTGCCGGATAAGTTTGCCAAATTAGTCATTGAACGATTAATCTTCAATGAAGGGGAACCTACACCATCATCGGCTTTTTTTTGTTCCGTAATTGTCGATTGAAGTTTAGTGACTCTAGACTTGGGTTGAATGTAATGGCCCTGATATTTTTCGGTTAAACTAGAAGATAACAAATTATTATCGGAATTCATTCTCTTCATTTTATGATGATTGTAAAAGAACTCTTCGGCGGTGGAATCTTCTTTAGCAGCATTGACCGAATTAGTATTCTGAGGAGACTGACTTAATGGAGTTTGTGGGACTGAAACTGTAGACAAACTAGGTAATATAGAAGATGAAGGGATAGCAATGTTAGCCGAACCAGTTTCTTTAGATTCCTCTTTTGTGGGAGCATATTCACTCTTGTACTGATCAGGAACTTCAAATTGAACCGTATAAGGAACAAATCTAGAAATGTTAGTAAAAGAGATTGTAAAACGTGTGGCATAACAATATATCTATCAATATATCTATGATACAATTGATTGAGATGTAGCAACCAAATCTTGTTAAAACCAATTCTCTCCAAATACAATTGTTGTAATAATCCATTAACAAGTGATACATACAAAGAAGCTATGATGACTGTCATGATATCAACAGATTATAGAAATCACTATTAATCCTAATCTATTTAATTAGACGGAAATCAGTGGGTTATAAAATAGCAACTGTTTCTTGGGGAGTGTAAATATTTATTTTTTGGGAGAGTTTTTGTCACGTGGTTGACTAAAAGTACATTTAACACACTTTACTTTCCTATAGGAATTAGAGGAGATGAACAGACTAGAAGAATTGATCACTTTAGGATTATCCCTTTCTCAGTAAGATGACTTACACTAAGAGACTATTTTTATGTTGTTAATTATATCCCCCACTTGGTTGCTAGCAGTTAAATTCTAATAAATTACTTAACCGAAAAAATAACCTCATTTCTTCTATGCAGAAAATTAGAAATGTGTAATCAGAAAACACAATAGATTTACTAACAATTATAGTATTAATTTTATATATATTACATCGTTATCATACCATTCTATATAAGTTGTTTCTAAGGTAATTTATAAGATTAATAGATCTTATATATCTTGCATATCTTCATCTGAATCAGAGTCTGGGAACTGCATATCTAGAGTTGCAATAGGTTCACTCTTCAGTTGTTCTTCCATTATATTTTCTAATTCTAGATCTAAATCACTATCTTCTTCAATAGCTATATCATTTGGTTCTTTATTCATGGTTATGACTATGTTATCTCCAGCTTGTGTTTCCTTCTTTTCGAAATCAATATCAGGAAATTCATCTTCATCATCTTCTTCTGATGAATATCCATTATTAGGATTGAATCCAAATACAAATTCTGACTTCTTTCTTTCTGATTCTGCTTCTTCGGCTAATTGTCGCTTCTTATCAATAATCTCTTGTAATTTTGTTTCTTTATATGTCTCTTCCACTCGAATTGACTTTATACATGATTTAAATGATTTCTCAACAATCTTATGGAACTTGTCATCTATCTCTTCTGTTAATACTAATGAACAATATGGACTATAGTACTTCTCCGCTTGCATAAAGATATTGTTTTGTCTTTTTCTGCGTTTTATACTTATGTCCCTCACTTTACGTTCATTTCTACTTCGTCGTAATTTAGCATACGCTACTATATCAAACGACTTTTCAGGCACACTTGGTTGAGACGTTTCGTCAGTTATACCATCTTGACCAGGTTGTACTTGAGATGTCTCTTTGGCTTCTGGTTGGTGTCCAGAGGTTTCCGCTACACTATCCACTGTCGTGGCTAGTGGTCCTTCTGCTTCATCCAGAAACTCTTTATTGGTTTGAGAAGAACTTGTATCATCTTTAATATCGGTGACTTTCTGGTTGACATTTTCAATCTCTTTAGTTTGAGATGACCCTGTATCCTCTGTTGGTTTGATAGTGACTTTATCTTGGATGGCACTTTCCGTGGAGCCTTCAGTTATGCTCTCTTTCTCTATGGAAGAGGGCGCTTCAACTTCAGGTTGCTTTTGTTTAGAAGAATCTGGTGCAGCTTGGCCTTGTTCGTCTTTTGCTTCTTCGACCTTTTCTTGGTCACCTTTAGCTTGCTCATTTTCAGCCAATCCACTATTTAAAGTTTCCGATTTTTCTACCCCTGGTTTCTCGTCCCCATCGATATCCATTTTATCGTCTGCGTCGCCGTCGACCTTCTCCTCCACTTTCACATCTGTTGGCTGATCTTTGATTTGAGATGATGGCTCTTCTTCCTTCTCCTCTACTTTGTCCTGTAGTTGATTTTTAGAAGACACTTCACCCACGTCCACTTTCGGTTCTATTTCGACATCCCCCGTAGTCTGATCATCTGACTTGGTAGTCTCTACTTCCAATTCAGCCGTCTCAGATTCTGTCTTTGGCTGTTCTTGTTGTACATTTGCTATTATTTCATCCCCATTGTCTATAAGCTTCTCAGCAGTATCCTGATTCACCCTATTTATCTCATCATCCACCTCCACCTCACTTTCCAATTCCTGCAACTCCTGTTCAAACCTGACTCTCCATTTCCTTTGTTCATCATCTATTAAATTATACAACGATTTCTCAGTGCTCCTCGACTGTTCAATTAAATTAACTCTTAGAGTCTTTAAATCAGTGATATTAGCAATATAATTGGGAGTGTTCTGGTAAGTATAATCTGGAGGCAAGTCAGGTAAGTAAGATGGAATATAATCCGGTCTGCCTACTTTAGAATGAACTAATTCTCTTATATCATATTCATGAGACTCCTCCTCTTCTATAACCTCATTCTTTATATCAAGTATTTTATTCAATTGATTAGAATATTTCTGTTTAATCTTTTTAGAATCGATGGATTCCTGATACAAAGGATTAATATCTAATTGTTTTAACCTGAATAGTAGTTGTACATCATTCAATATCGGTTTCTTCCTTCTCTGTATACTTGTATACTCTTGTAAATGATTAGATAATTGATGGAAGTATTGTTTAGCTTTTTCAGTTAATTGAAATAAAGCATCTTGATTAATGAGTATTCCTTTAGATTGTAGTAGTATTAATAATGTCTGCATCAATTGAACATCTTCAACTGATGTGATAGAGGGTGTACTACTAGACTCAGTTGTCATAGTACGTAAAGGTGTAGATGGTATCTTAATCAAAACAAGTTTACTACCAATTTTGTAGGTGCGACATTTGATTTGAATTTTTCTACCAGTTATAATTTTTCTACTACTATGAATTCTGACTTGACTTAGAATCATTATATCTTCTACTATATACAGTTTATTAGAAACTCTTATGATCTCTATTGATATGTAATATTGTTATATATTATTATATCAAAAAAATATAATATACTATTATAACCTTTGAATGGTTATATATATTCTAGTTCATATAGATACTTTTCAGCTGAAATTATATTAAATAAATACACAGTTGTGAAATCATGATAATTAGTGTTGACTATTCATGTCACCATTCTACTACAAATATATTAATAAAATATTCATTACTAAACGAAGGAATTATAATCAATACCACTAACAATACACTAGATTAATATACACTTTAATTTTCTTCTAATTATTTGATAATAAATATTCAATCGCTCCTTGGACGCTACCTCCAGTTCTTCTTAACGCTTCAATGTTTCTATCGAATTCAAAGAATCCCATATCGTTTAATTGACGGAGTTGGGTTTCATAACGTTCTTCGGGTGGTCTAGTGTCGGTTTCAGCAGGTGGAGCGCCAGCTCCTCCTGCACCAAACATGAATGGGTTAGGTGGCATGCCACCTGGGAACATAGAAGCGAAGGGATTGGCTGCATCGGCACCAGCACCGGTAGGTGCTGTGCCTGATGAAGCACCTGATGCAGCACCTGAAGGTGATTCAGATTCATTTGGATTACCTGGAGCTGGAAATGCTGACGCATTCCCTGCACCACCCATTTGACCCCTACTCATATCCATCATCCCTCTCATCATTTCTGGATTACTCATCATTTGCCTAAAGAAAGGAGATGACAACATCTCTCTCGCTTGAGGACCCATGGCTCTCAATTGTGGTGTTTGTTGGATTATATAATCCAACATTTGTGGGTTTGACAACATTGAGTCCATTTGTTGCTGCAACATTGGATCCGACATCATTCGTGATAATTGTTCGGGGTCGGGCATCCCTGAGCCCATACCTCCGTCAGGTCCAAACATTGAAGCTGAGGGTAATTGTGTGTATCCAGCGTATCTGGCGCCGGTTAAGTCGGCCATGGGGTTGAAAGAGCCTTGGCCGGACGAAATTGATGATGGGACATTGCTGGCAGGAGCAGCTGCGGCAGCAGTGCTTTCTGTTGCTGCTGGAGCAGCAGCTTTAGCTGCCGATTTCACTAAATGTATAGTATGTCCAGTTTGCACCTTATAACTCACCACAGTATCTCCATCCTTCAATACCTTCCCTGAGTAAATCAATCTCTGACGGTCAGGTGTGATATCTGCTTTAGTAGCGATTTCTTCTTTCAACTGAAGAACAGTAATAGTTGGTTCTATTGATACCTCATACTTGGCATCTCCTGAAGACTTGATTGTGATTGTAATGGCCATTGCTAATGAAGGTTAAGTTAAAGATTGTATTAGTTGGAGATTAGCAGTAGAAAAATTCGCCCCCACAGTGAGATTTTGTTGGCAGTTCATAGAATCTTCCAGAAATAAATTATATACAACAGGTAGAGAAGAAGTAGAGTAGTAGTATTGTAAAGAACAAGGTGTAGTATACTTAACTCACTTACAGCATATTGTAGTCT
Organism: Candida sp. Y128-05E; assembly: GCA_037042355.1. Classification (NCBI taxonomy): domain Eukaryota; kingdom Fungi; phylum Ascomycota; class Pichiomycetes; order Serinales; family Debaryomycetaceae; genus Candida; species Candida sp. Y128-05E. The sequence continues at coordinate 3,666 of JAXQKE010000284.1, read as the reverse complement.
ACAAATTTACAAATATTTTATAAAAATTGGTGGTGATGTTAAACTTTGCTGGTTGATCGCGATTGAACATTTTGATTAACCATTGTATTAAGTATAGAGAATTATTTTACAATTATATTTGAATTAACCGTTTGTATTAAGTATATAGAATTACCAATTATATTATATACCACTAATGAAATGTGATGAAGTGAAGTGAATTATTAAAAAATACATTATCTTGTATTACTCTAAGTGCCTTTAAAGGCATGCAAAATTATTAAAATTACCTGGGTTCTTTCCACTAATTTAATCTAGGGATTGAATTACCCGGTTGGGAATACTATTCATAGGGTCTCTCATAGGGTCTATGTCTATCTTAAATGCTTGATGACATGACTCTCTATGGTTGTCAATATTTGTGACCTAGTATTATCTCGATTTGATTGTTATCTTGTGTTGTTTGGATTGGATATCCTTGTAAGCTCCGCTTTATCTATCTTTATTCCTGATTATCTATCCTTCTTTACCTCCACTCTCCAGCCACATTCCAAGCAGCTATACCCATCAATACCATCTTCAAATTGTATTTCTCCCTTTGATTGCATCAAACTCCATTCTCCTTTGGCGGGGATTTTACGACAACTGGTATTCAAACAACGAGCACTCGTCTTTTTGAATCGTAACCCACATGAATTACACAATTGTCCTTGTTTGATAGACCAACTGGGTCTCCAACAAGGGGATTGATCAGAGCCACACGATATACATACACGTTGGTTGTGTTTGGGAGGGGATTTGGGGATGGTATTGGCTCGTTTGCTCGACGCTGGTGGGGTTATAGGAACGAATTTATGTGTTTGTGATCCTGATGTTGGCATGATTGGTGAGGTTTGTGGTGTGAGCGATGGTCTGTGGTAATAGGCAGTAGCATATTGCGGATGGTGTTGATGTTGTTGTGGTTGATATTGTTGATGTTGATGATGTTGGTGTTGGTCGTGATAATAATGATATTCGGGTGCATATGCTGGAATATGGCTCATCTTGGGTAATACTGGAGATTCAGAAATATGGGGAGGGGATAGTTGTTGGTTTGGTGATAATTGTTGATTGGGTGATAATTGTTGATTAGGCGATACTTGTATCGATGGATTCCTAAATTCAGAAAATTGGGAATTAAATGGCGAGCTTGCCGAATTATGACCTTCCTTGACAGATCCCTTTGATAAATCAACCAAGCTTTTGGCCAATTCCAAATATTCGGGATATTTCTCAACATCATTCATATATGTTTTGTTTAAGTACGTATAATTCGATTCATAAGGGAAATTTATATGTTTGATATTTGGATGCACGGGTTTGAATTTACTGTTCGAATTGAATGTTGGTTTATTGTTATTGGTGGGTGCAATCTTGCCAGCTAAATTGTGTAACAAATCGTGTTTGAAACTTTCAATATTAGTATCGGAATAATCCAAACTTACTCCGGCAATTGGTTTCAATTTCACGGAACCTTGTGGAGTGACTGGAGCGGCATTCAATGCCGATGAGATATTAGGTAAATTTATCAAACTGGGTAACGATTTACAATTTGATTTCAATTTGGATATACTGGGTAAAGAAATTTTTTTCAATTTGGGGGAAATTGATTTGGATTTCTTGTTTACTTTGAAATTGGATTGTTTGGATAACTTGAATTGTTTAAATTTATCATCTTGGGGGATTTCGTCATTTACAGTTCCAAAATTCATTTTCTTATTCAATTCGAGGAGTTTCATTTCGAATTTATTGGCTTTTGCATTCAAGGAAGATTCAACATCATTGTTAAGAAATTTTGCATCATCCTTGGATTCAGCCTTCAATTTGATATCCGGTACATTTTCAACTCTCAAATGTGATTCAAATTTCAGTTTATTAGGCAGTAAGCTTTTCGATTTCATGTGTTTCTCCAAAGAGAACTCTTGGGGAGATGGGGGAGCTGTTCTCGACCTTTTGCAGTCACTAACGTCTACTATATCTGACTGAGATCGTTTCCGTTTCCTCCCCACTAACTTCAATTGCGATAATAACATATCGTTATAAGATCTTGATCTAGTATGGGAACTATTCCAAGGGTGAGACGACTTCATGGTGACTAGACTCATACTCTTTCTTTGCTAGGTCTAAATGTGTTAAAAACCGTAGTTGTTATGGTAACAGGTATAACGGGGGAAAAAATAAGCAAGTAATTTAGCAAATTAGGTAATAATCAAGATGTTAATGATTTTGCAGAAAGAATGCTAACTTTGTAGGCTAGAGATTTGGTATTTATATAACTGCGCACTATATTTAGCCCGCAAACAAATCAAATCACCAAATCAAATCTTTGGTTGATTCGCCAGCCATTTAGCCAGCATCGTAATTTTTATACTTCGCGTACATCAAAAATAACCAGCATTCGATCTGATTCGTCCCAAACAGGCGATTTGTTCTACTTCTACAGGGCTGGATCAGAAGTTACCAGTACCTGATTTGTATCTGATTCAGCTAGACAGATCATGTAAATCTACTACGATATCGATTCACCCCCGTTTTCATTCTAAGCCAAATTTGCGACTATTTTGGTTGCTGTCCAATGATGTGTGCGCAAGTACTGGTAACTTGACATGCCAAATGGGGGCGTAATATTTATAGATTTAGACGAAGAATCAAAGATTATGGTTCATTATGTACTACCGGATCACTATTGGTGTGTGGAGTGGTATTGGGATGTTGATGGGGTATTGAAAGTCACGTGGGTATACTGTTGGTATGATGTAAAGGAGGAACAAGATGTGAACTACACTTCATTCATTGTATAGTATTCGAGGGTATCTCATTGTCCGTTCGGATCCCTAGGGATCCTGGCTTGCAAAGGGGTCATTAATGACTATTTGATTCTTGTATTTTTTGCGCTGTTTTGTTGTTTGTCTAGGGGGATCATTGTTAGTAGGCATTGTTACTAGGTATTATTACTATTGTTATGATGTATTTGTATTGTTGTCCAAGTGGATTTGGTTGCTATTGTTGTCTCAGTAGATTTGATTTGTAGTGTTTTTTGGCATGTTGATTTGGTAGGTAAGTCTGAAGTCGGTAGACTATTCTTGTAGTTAATTTTGGCGTATAATACTTTCAGCAAATTTGTTATCTTTGGTATAATATTCTTAATGTATATGATTTCGCTTAAATTTTGGGTTCTGCCATACATGTTATTTTCCAATTTTGCAACCATTTTGCACCCAAGGACCTTGGGGTACATTGGAAAAATGCATAAACAGTACTAAAATAGAACATGATGAGTTGATAAAGGGTCTCCTTCACAAGATTTGTGGACTGTGGTAACGTATATATGTTGGTGGTTTTCCAAGTTTCGGTTGTCACCTATAGATGGAAGAATCTAGGTTTGCGTCAAAAACTTTATGGTCTAGCTTAAAGATATTATTATGTTCTGTGACGGTTTTAACGATGGCGCACCTACTACTAGACTTTAGTTAAAGTCGTATATTTTTCTAATTCTTTGCTATTATACATTGAAAATCAAACATAAATAATCATAATCATAACCAAAAACAAACTACAATAACCAGTGGAAAAATCAAATCAAATCATGGAGATATTGCAACCTTTATATAAACTTAACGTGATATCGGAATTCTTCATGGGTGGATA